>JACEFZ010005737.1:462500-647500 GCA_014155875.1 Cepaea nemoralis
CGAACGGATTTCAAAAGAACGCCCCTTATAATTCTTTTAAATTGTTTTGTTGCGTATCCCTTACGGGACGTTGCAGTCAACACCAGCATTTTCATGCTGTTGTTGATGTACTAGGCAAGTGTTACGTTCAGTAGTTTGCCATTGCTTTCTGAACGACCGGCCCCTATACCTTTTTCGAAAAAACCAGCACCGCCGTGTTTCGAACCCGGGTATACGGGCTCACAAACCGCGTTCGCAAGCCCTTAGCCACAAAGACCGGTATTTTTAGGATAGTTTTACTTGTTGTGTTGAATGGCGAAACATTTCTTTTAATTATGAAAGCTCTGAAAATATTACAACGTAGTATGTATAAGCTATTTGTCAATGTTCATGGCAACATTTTCTTGGTAGATTTGGTTATTTACCTAGTAATTAGTCGGTATGCAGGATCACAATATATCCAACAGGTACATTTCAATGTGCTTTTTTGGAACTACGATAGAAAACCCATAGACACTTAAGAATAGTTCTAGTGCACACTAAATCCAATAGAAACATTTTGTTGTGTTTGTTAGAACAAAGATAGAAACCCACAGAGACGCAGAAACATTTAATTTTGTTATAACTGTGATAGAAAACCACAGAGATGTAGAAATAGTTAATGGGTACAATATAGCCAACAGAGACATTTAATTGTGTTGGAACTGTGATAGAAAACCACGGAGACTAAGGAAAAGTTCTCGATTAAGGACAACCATTACTAGCCATATTAGGTGGTTGGGGAACACATTCTACCGGGCGTAGTTTGTATGGAACTTCTGAACAAGTCAACTCCCCTAATTCAGTTTGCAACCGTTTTAACAAATGTTCAATATGCCAAAGCTCAAAGCAGAAGAAAGAAATATTAAAATAAATACCATAAACGAGTATAATGGTTATTATCAGTTGTATTGAAGAGACAAGGTTATCACACGTGGCCTCGGAAGTGCCACAACAAAGTGAGACACTACAAGTACACGAAATGCTCGACATAATATAGCACTAGTCTGTGCCATTCATGTCTATCAATTATGGCGAGAAAGTATGTCCTTCCAGACTGGTCTTATAATTGTACCTACAGTTGTTTTTGAAAGATGTGTTAATTTTATTTATTTCTTTTATACAACAATATTAATGGTCTGTACAATCTCGAGCCAGCCAAAGCGGCTAAGTAGAACTAAATCCTAGTGATGCAATTATTGAGTGCACAATCATGTATGTTCATTGAAGACTGCAGAAAAGACAGAGAAATCGAAATCGGACGTCAAAACGCAAGTGCGCTTATATATCAACTATCATCCTTTCTTAAACTTCCAAATATACCTATGTCCGCACAACGACAGATAATAATTAACATATTCACACCAACACCGTGCTATTAATGTCAAACTTGGAGATTATCCAAATCACACTTAAGCAAACTCAACACCTGTCAGATGAGATGCTGGAGAAGAGCTACCAGCTTAGCTATATGACGCCGAGTTATCAGACAGACAGTGGGATCAATACCTTGTGCACATTTATTGAAAAGCACAAGATCAAATCGTTCAGCCATCTGGTTAGAATCAACTACCATCACTGGCGCTACATCAAAGAAGATCAAATCGTTCAGCCATCTGGTTAGAATCAACTACCATCACTGGCGCTACATCAAAGAAGATCTGATACGAGCCCAAGAAGAACATGAATTTTCGAAATCAAAGAAATTTTACTCATCTCATCTCATCTCATCATGTTCCTCTTGTACCTTGCGGTGTCGAGGTGAAGTATAAACTTCGTGAGAGTGCCCGGTTATGGGCTTCGTATATCGACATTCCCATGGATTCTGTTATTCCCTTAGTCCAACGTTTACGTGGTCGGCCTCTTCCTCTGTTTCCATCTGGTCTGTACATCATTGCTTGTTGTGGCATGCTGTTGACTGGTAGCCTACTTGCATGGCCAAACCATTTGACTTGCTGCTTTCTAATAAAATCTAGAGCAGCTTTAACCCCTACTTTAGTCCTGATTTCTTCATTTCTGATCTTATCTCTTCTTGATACGTTGAGTATTCTTCTCAGAAACCTCATTTCTGTTGTTGTGATTTTTCTTTTCTCTTTTTCTGTCATTGTCCAGGTTTGGCATTGGTAGCAGAGAGTTGGTAGGAAGATTGTGTTGTAAAGTGCTTTCTTAGTAGTTATTGATACATGTTTGTTCTTTAGTATTGGTGCCATTTGTCCAATGAGTTGATTTGCCTTATTGCACCTATTTTCGATCTCGTCTTCTGATCTGCCATTTGATGATATTATACTTCCTAGGTACTTGAAGCTCTTTACTTGTTTCAAGGGATGTTCGTTTAGGTGAATTGTTGCTGTTTGTTCTTCTTTAGTTATAGTCATTACCTCTGTTTTGCTTGTGCTAATTTTCATGTTATGTTCCCTACACATTTCGTTTAGACTATTCATGTGGTCTTGTAATTCAGCTTCTGATTTTGCTATTAGTGCTTGGTCGTCCGCAAACAGGAGTTCTCTAATGGTTAGATTTGCAGATGGTTCTTCTTCTGTGTTCTCGTCATGCGGTATTCTTGCTGCCTCTGCTTGGCTGGTTTCTTTACATATGTTGTCTATATATGTTATGAACAAGAGAGGGGACAGGACACAACCTTGTCGTACTCCAGATCTTATGGTGAAGGGTTCTGAGTGTTCTCCAGTTGCTCTCACTATGCATTCACTGTTGTTGTATAAACTTCTGCATAGGTTTGTTAGATGTGTACTCACTCCATATTGTTTAAGGATTTCCCACAGCTTGTTTCTATCTACCCTATCAAATGCCTTTTCTTGGTCGACAAAGGCTAAGTAGAGTGTCAGTCCGTTTATACTTCTTGGTTTTTCTACGAGAAATTTTACAATGGCACGAAATGACACTATCCACGCCAACCATTGGACTCTGGAACATCAACTATTCCTCTGCACGCCGCTTGACGGCAAATGTGAAACATAATACCGATGCTGAATAATTTCTTCAAAATCTAGACATAATTCGGGGAGTTTAAAAAAAAAATAATTAATTAACCATACACTAGCGCAACCCAAGCCGTGGAAAGTATCTTTCGAGTTTTACGTTTGCTAGAGGTAATTAGGTAATTACTCATTGAATAGAGTACAGAACAAACGAGTGACTATGGCCACCCCTTAAGCTCTGTACACAGTTAGCTCAAATACATATATTCCATCGAAATCTGTTGGGTTGATATTTAATAATTTACCAGTCACGCATCCCTATCACGCAAACCCCTGTGCTTGGATTCATCAGGTCGGCTGGGGTTAAAATTTTTGTCAGTTTCAATCTAACAGACTTATTCTATTTCATGTCAGTCACAATACGTTGTCCCGTCACTCCATTCACGACTACAACAGGCTCGGGGTTCTTCTAGTGAGTGCTTGATGTACGAATCCAACATCATGTAGAAAGATGTCCTTTGCAGAACGTCGCTCCCATCACGACCACACAGAAAGATTCTCGATCCATTGCCAGTCCCTCTGCCTCATGCATGTTCATGTCCAAGATATTCGTCAATGTCACGTGTCCATTTTCGTGCCGGGCTTCTTCTTCCAGGAACCATGCCTTGCATTAACTAATCTCTCCAAACCACTGTGACCTGTTAGATGTCCCATGTATTTCAGTTTCCCAGACATAATGCTATTTATGTTCCAGTTGTCATTAACGTTCAGATCTTGTAGAATGTCAGTATTTCTCTTTTCTTGCTCCACGGTATTCTCAGAATTCTTATTTAGCATTTAATATCAAATTATTTTCTTTAATGATTGCGAAATGATCAATGGCTCACATCCGTATGTTGCTCAGGAAAGATGCATGTTCTCAAATATTCTCGAAAATTCGTGTTCTACCATAAGCTTTTAGTACTGGTTAACTTCTGCCTTGCTACCATCCATCTATCCATCATGTGCCATGCCGAAAAGCTTGGGCGGTCATGTTTTACCATCTCACTCGATCAGCAGAGTCGTGAATCAGCTCCGTGTTTCTGCCTCGATCATGCCACGCGGCCAAGCCATCCAGGTATTTACTTCTCGGTCTTCCCCTTGGTCTCTTCCCTTTGATCTTGCCAATTGTCACCAAGTTCTCCAATGCATATCTTTTCATAACATGCCCAACTCACCCCCCCCCCCCCCCCTGTCTACATCTAATGACTCTAATCAGTTTACGTTCTTCATTTGTTTCTTGAAGGACTTGTTCATTAGTGTTTCTGTCTGTCCATGGTATTCTTTGCATTTTCTGCATTAAAAAAAAAAAATGTTGCATATCCCTTGTGGGACGTTGCGGTTAACACCAGCATTTTTCAGCTGCTGTTGATGTACTAGGCAAGTTTTACGTTCAGTAGTTTGCCATTGCTTTCTGATTGACCGGCTCCCACGTTTGACTCCATTTGAAAATTCTGGAGTGCTGTTGATGGAGCCAAGATATTCACAGTTTGTTATATTTTCAGTTTCTACGTTCTTTTCACTGTGATTTTTAATCGACATATAGTTCTGTTTGTGTAAATTAGTTTTTTTAAATTATTATTATTTAATTCAAAGCATATATTTTATCGTTACAGTGTCTTTTGACAGAATTAGTCCAATCCCTTAGCTATAGTTGAGAGGGCGGTGGTGTCATCTGCATATTTGACGTCTGGAATTGAATTTCACCGATATGAATGGATTCAACTGTTCACTGATCTCTTAGTGGTTGATATTTCTCATTAAGTTTTCAGCATCTCAAACCAGTTTGCTGTTTTTAGCGGCTACTCTGACAGCTGCTTATTGTTCATGATGTAATGATTTAATTAAGTGGATCAAATGTTCTGGTAACCAATATCTCATGATGTTCCACAATTTCTGATGCTGAACAGTCGAAGTCCATACTGTCATCCATAAAACTTGTATACAAATCTACACCACACTCTCTGCATTTGACAATGATGGTTTGTATGTTGAGTATATGGTTCCTGTTTTCTCTGCTCTGTCTGACGTTTGTCTGTACTTCCTGTAATTCATGCCCTAACTTACTTCTAATCCTCTTCATTATGATTCACACGATTTGTTGGTGCGATAGCTGGTGTACGGATTTTTATTTCCTTTCTTTGGGAAACGGGCGTAGATTGTTCTCTTCCCTTCTTTGGACCAAATAGCATTGTTCTAGATCTTCCCACATAGTGCATGAGAGACACGGACGCTGGCGTCTCTTCTCATCTGAATTAGTTCCTTATTAATCGTGCCAGCCTTCTGACTTTCTTTTCTACTAGGATATCTTTTTTATTTTTTTATTTTTGCATATCCTTTTATACAGTACATCGCAGGTCAACACGAGCATATTACTGCTGTTGTTGATGTCTTGGTAAGTTTACGTTCAGTAGTTTGCCATTACTTTCTGAACGACCGGCTCCCATACCAACTCGTTAAAACCCAACGTAACGCTTTACGTTGTGTTAGTTAATGTGTTGTCATGTCTATCATGTAATAAATGTGATGATGGTCTGAATTCGCCCGTTAATGTGCTGATATCTCTGAACAAGTCTCACTCAATCTTTTACTGCAACTGGAAATATTATATTATATTACTAGTTTTCATTGCCGTTTCTTGTGTTCTCTAACCAGAACTTCTGATGTTTCTCGTGTATTTATATATCCGTATATTTTATAATTTTTAAGTATTAGGCACTTATAGAAAACGTGGTTAGTGCACTCGTCTACCAATACAATGGTTCTGGTTTCCATCCTCAGTACTGCTCATAAATCCACCTAGCACGTCTACATTAGTCAGAGATTTACGGTCATTGATTTGATTTGTAAACGATGACCCCCATTCTACACTTGGACGATTCCATGAGTTTGAATAACAAAGACACAAACCATAGATTGCATAATTTATTGCCTGGCATATTTCGCTACATCTCGTCAGGTACATAGTTCAGAAATCACACAACATAAACTAAAGTGATTAGATAAATCCTTGAGTGCTGCACTCTACTCTCTAGAATTCACAACAGAAGAGGGGGGCGGGGTGTGATAGCGACGGTGCTACGGAAGATATTTATCATATTATCCCTTATGCGTTGTCCGGCAAATGAAAATAAGTGGTCAGTACCATATTTACAGCACGTAAACTGAGCTCTTTCTTGACTACCTCGGGAAGGTGACACCCTCCTGGTTCTTTTTGGTACATTTATTTAAAACCTAACTGTAATATATATATAAACAGTAAAATGTTGTTACATTGATTGAATAATTTATTCTAGAAAAAAAAATCGGTAATTAAACACTAGTTTAGTTTAGTTTAGTTTAGTTTAGTTTAGTTTGGTCGATGGATCAACATCATGGCACACGTGTGTAACCCATAAGTGCTCCGTTCTCCCCCTAACTCAGACCTGAGTTTGGAGAAACTCAGTTCAGTGCACGAACTCCGTAGTACCGGCGAGGATCCTGAAATACTTTAGTATTTCAGTACTTCAGTAGGTAATTAAACCGATTTTGTTTATGGACATTAACGTCATTTTAAATCATCGTACGCATATACGCATTTTATTTCAAAATTTTTTGGACATGTTATGAGAAGAAATTGATTGTAGAATCTAGTGACAATTGGCAAGATCGAAGGGAACAGACCAAGAGGAAGACCGAGAGGAAAATACCTGGATGGCTTGGCCACATGGCATGGACGAGGCAGGAACACTGAGCTGATCCACGACGCTGGTGATCGAGTGAAATCGCGAGTCATGACCGCCCACGCTTTCCGGCATGGCACATGATTGATTGATTGATATATAGTAGAAGAGAATGTTTGTTTGTGTGTGTGTCCTTTATGCGTTCCCCAACGGTCCATCCGATTAAGATGACATTTTGTACAGATGATGTTCTCACTCCCGCGGATCCAACTGAAATAGTTAGTTAGTTTAAAATCAATTTTTAATTTTTACACGAAAGAAAAGGTCATTACGATCTTCAGAAACAGACGAGCAATGGGAACGGGAAGTGGAGCATCAGAAACAGAGGAGTAATGGGATCGGGAACTAGTACATCAGAAACAGACAAACAGTGGGAACGGGAACGGGAGCACCAGAAACAGACGAGCAACAGGAACGCTTAGAGAAATGTATTTAAATGTATAATGACTACTTACATGAATTCAATGAGACGCTCCCCGCCAGGTACCTGGCGACGCCGGGCCGGGTCAGCTAGAGAGAGAGAGAGAGAGAGAGAGAGAGAGTGTGTGTGTGTGTGTGTGTGTGTGTGTGTGTGTGTGTGTGTGTGTGTATATATAAACCTTATGAGCCTCGGACATGCTGACACCAAACCTACATATAAAATAAACCTTATAAGCCTCGGGCAAACCTATATACAAAATAAACCTTATGAGTTTCGGGCATGCTGACATCAAACCTACACGTAAAATAAACCTATATACGCCTCGGGCAAACATACATATAAAATAAACCTTATAAGCCTCGGGCAAGCTGACACAAAATATACATATAAAATAAACCTTTTGAGCCTCGGGCAAACCTATATACAAAATAAACCTTATGAGTTTCGGGCATGCTGACATCAAACCTACACGTAAAATAAACCTATATACGCCTCGGGCAAACATACATATAAAATAAACCTTATAAGCCTCGGGCAAGCTGACACAAAATATACATATAAAATAAACCTTTTGAGCATTGGGTATGCTAACACCAAAACTACATATAAAATAAACCATATGAGTCTCGGGCATGTTGACACCAAACCTACTTATGAAATAAAACGAACAAATATTTTAAATTCTCATGTCTGGAATAGTTCTCTGTTTTTCCGTTTTAATTCAATTTCTGGTGTCGCACAAGCTTTTTATCGTTGCCTTTTTGTTAATGTGCGGATGAACTGTGAATGTTAATTTCAAGTCATGTAATTATTTTATGAGCAAGAGCAAATCAATTACGATTTGTAATATTTCACAAGTATATTATAGGGTGCAGCTTGTGAATCTGTATTGCTCTGAGTGGAAAGAATAGCTAAATAAAATATAACTTAATTTGTTAACATAACAGATAAATTAAAAAGTATCGATTGCCCCATTTAGAACTGGAAAGATGTCAATACTGGATACACAGTTGACAACGGACAAACAGAAAGCTTTAAGCTCGCGGCAGGATACTGTACAGGTGCTAGTTTTGTTATATCATGCTTTCTGTTTACTGAAAGGTAGCCTGTGGCCTGGTCTTTTGCGTGTGTGTCAATGCTAGACAATGAGCACTGAATTAATGAAAAAGAAAAATCGAGACCGAGAGATGTAGTTTGTGAGATAAATGTTGAAAGTATCATGAGTAGAAACAAAAGACAAATTCACTGAGTTTTTGTGAAATGGAATGGCAATGAAGTCGATCCTCTGGACTTTTAATACATTAATGTGTGGCTGCTGGTTTTCTAGTGACTGTCGCTTCTATCGACGATGAACTGTATTTTCCGTGGAGGACTTTTGTTTTGACATTCTGACAGTGGCATTATGCACAGTGTACTTGTGCGGGCTGTTGGCTTGTCAAGACTCCTGTCTATTCCACTTTTCACATGAGGCTGTGAGGAGCATTTCATGTGATATTCACTGGCACAGGAATGGAGCATAACGGGGACGACCCGTTGCCGTGAAGTTGGAACCGCGACTAGCTAATCATAAGCAAAAGTGTAGTGAAATGTATTAGACACGTCGACAGAAGAAATCAGATAGTTAAATTATCAAAATTTAGGAAAATGTTAGGCAAGAAAAGTACAGAGGAAACACAAGATGTATGTAGGCAACTAAAACAGCAGGGCAACTCCATAATTAAGGAAGCAGTACCCACATCCTCAACACATCATACGACAGAAATCTCGGGGGGGGGGGGGGGGGGGGGGGGGTTAATGAGTACGCTTGTCGGCTCCAAACCAGGCACGTGAAGGGAATAAGAGTACATCGTGTACTTTAAGGTGAATCGGTTTGCTTATATTGACCCATTTCTGACCCCCATGAGCACCAGTAGCAGCAGCTACACAATGTACGTGTCTGTTACGAGGATGACCTGCATGTTGTCCACGGCTGCTGATTTTCTGCTTGGAACGAGTAAACATAATACACACACACACACACACACACACACACACTCACACACACACACACATACACACACATACAATATATATATATATATATATATATATATATATATTATATATATATATAAATATATATATATATATATATATATATATATATATATATATATATATATATATATATATATATATATGAGCGCAATTGGGAGGGTACAAGCCTTATCCTGGTGTGAGGAAATGCAACCTAAAGACTAAACTAAATGTCATGGCAGGGCAGACCAGGCCCTAAGCCTTGGTTGGTAACTGGTCTAACATCGAAGCTCCGACAGGCAGACAGTTAGAGCATTGCTTTGCTAATCCGGCAGCTTATCTCATCAGCGTACACACATTTTAATGGTGCCTGATGTTTTAATGTGAATACACGCATTATCAAGTGAAAGAATTCCAGTGGTATCGGTGATGTAGGCATTACTAAAGTATGTGGGTGTTAAGATATTTTCTCATCAGGTATTGAAATCAGTGGCGAGAATGTTCTGAGAACCGGAAGTCTGTTGAAGCTAACCTGCAATGCCAGTTTGGCCGACGTGGCGATGGAATCCATCGTGTGGATAAAAGGTAAGATCTGGCAGTTATATTACATTTTATTTTATTTTATTTTATTTTATTTTATTTTATTGTAAAGTATTAGTGAACCTGTAGCGAAGTTAATAGCGAAATGTGCCTAGAATGCCATCAGCACATTTGGACGCAGGTTCGACGTATGTCGTCCAATGAGAAAATGAGAGATGGGTTGGCTACTATTCATCAGTGCATTCACGCCTACAAAATGTGATGGTGCTATCATATTACAGACTCTCCCATAGCAGGAAAGTGCTTTTGGGAAGAAATGAACCTATTGTATGGATTGCATCCTTTGTAGAGGCATGACCTCGTTCCTGCTGAGTAATCTTCTGTAAACATGGGTACTGGATAAGTGTCTGTATTTTCCAGACATTATCTGTGTAGCGTGGTTACTTACTAATGTTAGATTTCTCATACAAAAGAAAGGATGTTACGAAACGAAAGACTATTTACTGCCAAAGAAGAGATCGAAATTGCTCGTAAATATAGGCTGTATGAAAGTACAGGCCCTAGAGATGATCTAGACTTCTAAACAGTGACCAGGCGAAGGAAAGTAACGTGACCAACAGCAAATAGATTATAGGCCGTATAATTAATTATCCTGCTACACTAAGCCTGGGAAGTAAAAGACCCTCCTGTCAAATGCTTTATCACCGACAGAGTTTATTGGGGTTGTGTATATGCCCATGAAGATGTTATAATGAGACTAATAATGTTTTTGTAGAGTTTGGTTGATATCATTTATGAGCTAGTAAGGTCTTTAAAAGTACTAATCACAGACTGACTACTTTGGTTCTAGGCCAAATGGTAACCGATTTTTGAGGTATTATAGCAGAAGGGAATTCTGCCACTTATCTTCGGCTTCGTGTCCTCGCAGCTGGCAGTCGTGGTTCTCAATGACTGGTTTCTTCTCCCTCTTCTCAGTTGACGATGATTCCCACTAATTTCCACACTTGATACTTGGGTTGAGACTTGCTCTTAGATTAATTAACAGTGTCAATGTTCTTGACTAAGTGTTTCTCTGATCAGTACTTGATTTTCACTAAAGTTTTACGCTAAGCAGCACTTATTATATATATACAAATGTCGTCGCTCTCAGTCTCATATAATGTAATTAATTCACCCAGCTCTATGTTTTGTCTCTACAGTCGAGTTGCAATGTTACACACATGATATATTCATTTACATAATATTATAGTCAACTGGACTGGCATACATACATCTGACAGTACACGGGTAATATTCTGTTCTTTGAGCAAACATTCTTCAAGTCTCATAGATTTTAGGACAGTATATAAAATTCCTCGGACTAATGCGATATCAATAGGGATTCAATGCTAGGCGAAGGAATGCCTCCACTCAAGTTAAGAATAGTAATGTCGATGTAGCTTTGAAGACCACGTTAGATGTGCGTGACCTTTAACACGTGTGGAAAGGTACAACATTATAAATATAGGTTTATAGTAATATTATTTATTATACTTTTCTACTTTTCTATTTTCTGTTTAAGTGTAATGGTATGTTAATACTCTTAATCTTATTTATCTATATATATATATAAAAGAGACTGTGTGTGGTTGGCAATGTATTGGATGCGTTCGATAACGGTACATCCGATTGAGATGAAATTTTCTACACGTCTTCCTTTCATTCCTGTGCAACCGACTGTAATAGTTTCTTAGTGTAAAATCGGCTACTTACTTAATAAAATGTAATATTTAATTTTTCATTATAATTTCTATATAGCAAGGGGACTTAACTCTAGAAAAGTTATTTCAAGGGGCATAACTTTTAATAACATTTCTATATACTTTATACTCATATTGTTGCATGGTTTTCAAAGATTTATAAACTCTTTGCCTATAGTTATTTACAGGCATATGAGTTATAATAAATAATGATATAATCTTTAAGGCATTTTCAAAGTTTTCATAAAAATAATGCATAATGCATAACATTGTAACTCATCTTTTTATGCTTAAAGAAGTTATCTACAGTCATGTAGGTGATTAAAAACAGTTTTCATTAAAAATAATGGATGGTGTGTGGAAGGACATTCTTTTAAGTTACTGTGTGAATTTAATGAGACGATCCCCGCCAGGAGCTGGGCGAAGCCACGCCGGGTCAGATAGATAGACAGACAGACAGACAGATAGTCGGGAACGGGAGCTTATATGACTACTTATATGAATTAAATGAGATGCTCCCCACCAGGGACTGGGTGAAGCCGGGCCGGCACAGACAGACAGACAGACAGACAGACAGATAGTCGGGAACGGGAGCTTATATGACTACGTATATGAATTAAATGAGATGCTCCCCACCAGGGACTGGGTGAAGCCGGGCCGGGTCAGACAGACAGACAGATAGACAGACAGACAGATAGTCGGGAACGGGAGCTTATATGACTACGTATATGAATTAAATGAGATGCTCCCCACCAGGGACTGGGTGAAGCCGGGCCGGGTCAGACAGACAGACAGATAGACAGACAGACAGTCGGGAACGGGAGCTTATATGACTACTTATAGGAATTAAATGAGATGCTCCCCACCAGGGACTGGGTGAAGCCGGGCCGGGTCAGCCAGACAGACAGACAGACAGACAAGCAAGCAGACAGACAGACAGACAGACTGATAGATAGATAGATCCCCGCCAGGGACTGGGCGAAGCCGGGCCGGGTCAGCTAGTGTATATATATATATACTAAACAGTATTCCCTTGGGTATTGATAAACCCACGTGGCCCACATGCCGGTTCGCTCCTTCTGCTATGACCCAGTTCGCGCACTGTTACCAGTTAATGCCGCTGTCTGAAATAGCATCGATGTAGCATTTCTTTTTCCGATAATAATGAGTCGATTTCTTTAACTGTTTTACTGGGCTTATCTGGGCTTATTATATTCTGTACTAAGTTACAGTCTGCAGTTTCCCATGTTGTTTATGCATTATTATGTTATCTTCTATATGCATACTATAACGATATTAAGCAAATTTATTAATATACCCAGTCTCCTTTAGAACAACTCTCTTCACTGCGGGAGCCAGGGCTCTTCGAACTACAAACTTTGTAAAAGTCTTGGCTTATATTACCTCTGTTTTTAAATGATTTTCTTTTCTCGTTCGATATGCGACTGTCTCCCCATCAGATCTAAGGTTTCAATGAGACAGGGAGTTAGTCTGTTTCGTCCAGTTAAAAGTTCTGGCCACAGCTTTATTGCCAGTCGGCTCAATTGTATGGTGAGACCAACTCCAGCCAAATTTCCCTGGTTTGGCTGGCGACTTGATTTGTCTATCACCCATTCTACTTATATATGAAGATAGTTTAATTTTAACATATTTAATATAAAAAAGCGATGATTGTACTACCCAATCTGCCACAATCTGGCAAGCAGAAGTATAACTATATGAATAGAATAACCAATACGTATAACCCGTAAGCTAGTATGTGTGAAAACCTAACATTGTACACCTCTACGGCAATTGCCTGTCACGGGAATACCTCATTCTGAACCTATTTAGTAAAGCGCGTGGCCAAGAGGTTAGAACATTGCTGTCCCAGTTCTGAAGACACGAAAAGGACAATGCTTGTAATCTATAGGGGAGAAACGTCGCCATGCAGCGTCTTCTCCGTAGTGAAGGCTGATGATAGTGGATCTCCTGCAGTTTCTGTCTGGAGTCATTGTTGAACATTTTAGATGCCGCTTGTTCATTTATTCCGTTGACGCCCATTACCTCTTTTGTCTTCAACTCTCCCCTCCACTTCTGTTAGGTTGATTTGTTGATTAATGTCAACATAGTTTCTTTTCTAATTCAAGGAAGACATGATAGTCTTATGAAGACTCACATTTAAAAACCTTCAACTGTTTCAGTTTATCATTTTAATCAAGGGTCATATGTTGAATACACTGCAGACAGTAGAGTTGAATACACTCTATATAATATTGTTGAATACACTCCATATAATAGTGTTAAATACACTCCTTACAGTAGTGTTGAATACACTCCATATAATAGTGTTGAATACACTCCATACAGTAGTGTTGAATACACTCCATACAAATGTGTTGAATACACTCCATTTAATAGTGTTGAATATACTCCATACAGTAGTGTTGAATAACCTCCATACAAATGTGTTGAATACACTCCATTTAATAGTGTTGAATATACTCCATACAGTAGTGTTGAATACACTCCATACAGTAGTGTTGAATACATTCCATACAGTAGTGTTGAATACACTCCATATAATAGTGTTGAATACACTCCATATAATAGTGTTGAATACACTCCATATAATAGTGTTGAATACACTCCATACAGTAGTGTTGAATATACTCCATACAGTAGTGTTGAATACACTCCATACAGTAGTGTTGAATATACTCCATACAGTAGTGTTGAATATACTCCATATAATAGTGTTGAATACACTCCATATAATAGTGTTGAATACACTCCATATAATAGTGTTGAATACACTCCATACAGTAGTGTTGAATACACTCCATATAATAGTGTTGAATACACTCCATATAATAGTGTTGAATACACTCCATATAATAGTGTTGAATACACTCCATACAGTAGTGTTGAATACACTCCATACAAATGTGTTGAATACACTCCATATAATAGTGTTGAATACACTCCATACAGTAGTGTTGAATACACTCCATACAGTAGTGTTGAATACACTCCATATAATAGTGTTGAATATACTCCATACAGTAGTGTTGAATACACTCCATACAAATGTGTTGAATACACTCCATTTAATAGTGTTGAATATACTCCATACAGTAGTGTTGAATACACTCCATACAAATGTATTGAATACACTCCATATAATAGTGTTGAATACACTCCATACAAAAGTGTTGAATACACTCCATACAGTAGTGTTGAATACACTCCACACAGTAGTGTTGAATACACTCCATACAGTAGTGTTGAATACACTCCATACAGTAGTGTTGAATACACTCCATATAATAGTGTTGAATACACTCCATACAGCAGTGTTGAATACACTCCATATAATAGTGTTGAATACACTCCATACAGTAGTGTTGAATACACTCCATATAATAGTGTTGAATACACTCCATATAATAGTGTTGAATACACTCCATACAGTAGTGTTGAATACACTCCATATAATAGTGTTGAATACACTCCATATAATAGTGTTGAATACACTCCATACAGTAGTGTTGAATACACTCCATATAATAGTGTTGAATACACTCCATATAATAGTGTTGAATACACTCTATAGAGTAGTGTTGAATACACTCCATATAATAGTGTTGAATACACTCCATACAGTAGTGTTGAATACACTCCATATAATAGTGTTGAATACACTCCATATAATAGTGTTGAATACACTCTATAGAGTAGTGTTGAATACACTCCATACAGTTGTGTTGAATACACTCCATATAGTAGTGTTGAATACACTCCATATAGTAGTGTTGAATACACTCCATATAGTAGTGTTGAATACACTCCATATAGTAGTGTTGAATACACTCCATACAGTTGTGTTGAATACACTCCATATAGTAGTGTTGAATACACTCTATATAATAGTGTTGAATACACTCCATACAGTTGTGTTGAATACACTCCATATAATAGTGTTGAATACACTCTATATAATAGTGTTGAATACACTCCATACAGTTGTGTTGAATACACTCCATATAGTATTGTTGAATACACTCCATATAGTAGTGTTGAATACACTCCATATAATAGTGTTGAATACACTCCATATAGTATTGTTGAATACACTCCATATAGTAGTGCTGAATACACTCCATATAATAGTGTTGAATACACTCCATATAGTAGTGTTGAATACACTCCATATAGTAGTGTTGAATACACTCTATATAATAGTGTTGAATACACTCCATATAGTAGTGTTGAATTCACTCCATACAGTAGTGTTGAATACACTCCATACAGTAGTGTTGAATACACTCCATATAGTAGTGTTGAATACACTCCATACAGTAGTGCTGAATACACTCCATACAGTAGTGTTGAATACACTCCATACAGTAGTGTTGAATACACTCCATATAGTAGTGTTGAATACACTCCATATAGTAGTGTTGAATACACTCCATGTAATAGTGCTGAATACACTCCATATAATAGTGTTGAATACACTCCATATAGTAGTGTTGAATACACTCTATATAATAGTGTTGAATACACTCCATACAGTAGTGTTGAATACACTCCATACAGTAGTGTTGAATACACTCCATATAGTAGTGTTGAATACACTCCATACAGTAGTGGTGAATACACTCCATATAGTAGTGTTGAATACACTCCATATAGTAGTGTTGAATACACTCCATATAATAGTGTTGAATACACTCCATATAATAGTGTTGAATACACTCCATATAGTAGTGTTGAATACACTCCATACAGTAGTGTTGAATACACTCCATATAGTAGTGTTGAATACACTCCATACAGTAGTGTTGAATACACTCCATATAATAGTGTTGAATACACTCCATACAGTAGTGTTGAATACACTCCATATAGTAGTGTTGAATACACTCCATATAATAGTGTTGAATACACTCCATATAATAGTGTTGAATACACTCCATACAGTAGTGTTGAATACACTCCATATAATAGTGTTGAATACACTCCATATAATAGTGTTGAATACACTCCATACAGTAGTGTTGAATACACTCCATATAATAGTGTTGAATACACTCCATACAGTAGTGTTGAATACACTCCATACAGTAGTGTTGAATACACTCCATACAGTAGTGTTGAATACACTCCATACAGTAGTGTTGAATACACTCCATACAGTAGTGTTGAATACACTCCATACAGTAGTGTTGAATACACTCCATACAGTAGTGTTGAATACACTCCATACAGTAGTGTTGAATACACTCCATACAGTAGTGTTGAATACACTCCATACATAGTGTTGAATACACTCCATACAGTAGTGTTGAATACACTCCATACAGTAGTGTTGAATACACTCCATACATAGTGTTGAATACACTCCATACAGTAGTGTTGAATACACTCCATACATAGTGTTGAATACACTCCATACAGTAGTGTTGAATACACTCCATACAGTAGTGTTGAATACACTCCATACAGTAGTGTTGAATACACTCCATATAATAGTGTTGAATACACTCCATACAGTAGTGTTGAATACACTCCATATAGTAGTGTTGAATACACTCCATACAGTAGTGTTGAATACACTCCATACAGTAGTGTTGAATACACTCCATATAGTAGTGTTGAATACACTCCATACAGTAGTGTTGAATACACTCCATACATAGTGTTGAATACACTCCATACAGTAGTGTTGAATACACTCCATACAGTAGTGTTGAATACACTCCATACAGTAGTGTTGAATACACTCCATACAGTAGTGTTGAATACACTCCATACAGTAGTGTTGAATACACTCCATATAATAGTGTTGAATACACTCCATACAGTAGTGTTGAATACACTCCATATAATAGTGTTGAATACACTCCATACAGTAGTGTTGAATACACTCCATATAATAGTGTTGAATACACTCCATACAGTAGTGTTGAATACACTCCATACAGTAGTGTTGAATACACTCCATACAGTAGTGTTGAATACACTCCATATAATAGTGTTGAATACACTCCATATAATAGTGTTGAATACACTCCATACAGTAGTGTTGAATACACTCCATACAGTAGTGTTGAATACACTCCATACAGTAGTGTTGAATACACTCCATATAAGTAGTGTTGAATACACTCCATACAGTAGTGTTGAATACACTCCATACAATAGTGTTGAATACACTCCATACAGTAGTGTTGAATACACTCCATATAAGTAGTGTTGAATACACTCCATACAAAAGTGTTGAATACACTCCATATAATAGTGTTGAATACACTCCTATAATAGTGTTGAATACACTCATATAATAGTGTTGAATACACTCCATACTAGTAGTGTTGAATACACTCCATATAGTAGTGTTGAATACACTCCATACAGTAGTGTTGAATACACTCCATACAGTAGTGTTGAATACACTCTATACAGTAGTGTTGAATACACTCCATACAGTAGTGTTGAATACACTCCATATAGTAGTGTTGAATACACTCCATACAGTAGTGTTGAATACACTCCATACAGTAGTGTTGAATACACTCCATACAGTAGTGTTGAATACACTCCATACTATAGTGTTGAATACACTCCATACAGTAGTGTTGAATACACTCCATACAGTAGTGTTGAATACACTCCATACAGTAGTGTTGAATACACTCCATACAGTAGTGTTGAATACACTCCATACAGTAGTGTTGAATACACTCCATACAGTAGTGTTGAATACACTCCATACATAGTGTTGAATACACTCCATAATAGTGTTGAATACACTCTATATACTAGTGTTGAATACACTCCATATAATAGTGTTGAATACACTCCATACAGTAGTGTTGAATACACTCTATATAATAGTGTTGAATACACTCCATACAGTAGTGTTGAATACACTCTATACAGTAGTGTTGAATACACTCTATACAGTAGTGTTGAATACACTCCATATATTAGTGTTGAATACACTCTATACAGTAGTGTTGAATACACTCCATACAGTAGTGTTGAATACACTCTATACAGTAGTGTTGAATACACTCTAATACGTAGTGTTGAATACACTCCATACAGTAGTGTTGAATACACTCCATACATAGTGTTGAATACCTCCATACAGTAGTGTTGAATACACTCTATACATAGTGTTGGAATACACTCCATACAGTAGTGTTGAATACACTCCATACATATAGTGTTGAATACACTCTATATATTAGTGTTGAATACACTCTATACAGTAGTGTTGAATACACTCCATACAGTAGTGTTGAATACACTCCATACAGTAGTATTGAATACACTCCATACAAGTGTGTTGAATACACTCCATACAGTAGTGTTGAATACACTCCATACAAATAGTGTTGAATACACTCCATTACAGTAGTGTTGAATACACTCCATACAGTAGTGTTGAATAAACTCCATACAGTAGTGTTGAATACACTCCATTACAGTAGTGTTGAATACACTCCATACAGTAGTGTTGAATACACTCCATACAGTAGTGTTGAATACACTCCATTAAGTAGTGTTGAATATACTCCATACAGTAGTGTTGAATAAACTCCATACAATGTATTGAATACACTCCATATAATAGTGTTGAATACACTCCATACAAAAGTGTTGAATACACTCCATACAGTAGTGTTGAATACACTCCATACAGTAGTGTTGAATACACTCCATACAGTAGTGTTGAATACACTCCATACAGTAAGTGTTGAATACACTCCATATAATAGTGTTGAATACACTCCATATAATAGTGTTGAATACACTCCATATAATAGTGTTGAATACACTCCATACAGTAGTGTTGAATACACTCCATACAGTAGTGTTGAATACACTCCATACAGTAGTGTTGAATACACTCCATACAGTAGTGTTGAATACACTCCATACAGTAGTGTTGAATACACTCCATACAGTAGTGTTGAATACACTCCATATAAGTAGTGTTGAATACACTCCATACAGTAGTGTTGAATACACTCCATATAATAGTGTTGAATACACTCCATATAGTAGTGTTGAATACACTCCATACAGTAGTGTTGAATACACTCTATACAGTAGTGTTGAATACACTCCATATAATAGTGTTGAATACACTCCATATAATAGTGTTGAATACACTCTATATAGTAGTGTTGAATACACTCCATACAGTAGTGTTGAATACACTCCATATAGTAGTGTTGAATACACTCCATATAATAGTGTGATACACTCCATATACAGTAGTGTTGAATACACTCCATACTAGTAGTGTTGAATACACTCCATATAGTAGTGTTGAATAAACTCTATATAATAGTGTTGAATAAACTCTATATAATAGTGTTGAATACACTCCATACAGTAGTGTTGAATAAACTCTATATAATAGTGTTGAATAAACTCTATATAATAGTGTTGAATACACTCCATACAGTAGTGTTGAATACACTCCGTATAATAGTGTTGAATACACTCCATATAGTAGTGTTGAATACTCTCCATATAGTAGTGTTGAATACACTCCATATAATAGTGTTGAATACTCTCCATACAGTAGTGTTGAATAAACTCTATATAATAGTGTTGAATACACTCCATACAGTAGTGGTGAATACACTCCATACAGTAGTGTTGAATACACTCCATATAGTAGTGTTGAATACACTCCATATAGTAGTGTTGAATACACTCCATACAGTAGTGTTGAATACACTCCATACAGTAGTGTTGAATACACTCCATATAATAGTGTTGAATACACTCCATATAATAGTGTTGAATACACTCCATACAGTAGTGTTGAATACACTCCATATAGTAGTGTTGAATACTCTCCATATAATAGTGTTGAATACTCTCCATATAATAGTGTTGAATACTCTCCATATAATAGTGTTGAATACTCTCCATATAGTAGTGTTGAATACTCTCCATATAGTATTGTTGAATACACCCCATACAGTAGTGTTGAATACACTCCATATAATAGTGTTGAATACTCTCCATATAGTAGTGTTGAATACACTCCATATAGTAGTGTTGAATACTCTCCATACAGTAGTGTTGAATACTCTCCATATAATAGTGTTGAATACTCTCCATATAATAGTGTTGAATACTCTCCATATAATAGTGTTGAATACTCTCCATATAATAGTGTTGAATACTCTCCATACAATAGTGTTGAATACACTCCATACAGTAGTGTTGAATACTCTCCATACAATAGTGTTGAATACTCTCCATATAATAGTGTTGAATACACTCCATATAATAGTGTTGAATACTCTCCATATAATAGTGTTGAATACTCTCCATATAATAGTGTTGAATACTCTCCATATAATAGTGTTGAATACTCTCCATATAATAGTGTTGAATACTCTCCATATAATAGTGTTGAATACACTCCATATAATAGTGTTGAATACTCTCCATATAATAGTGTTGAATACTCTCCATATAATAGTGTTGAATACTCTCCATATAATAGTGTTGAATACTCTCCATATAATAGTGTTGAATACTCTCCATATAACAGTGTTGAATACTCTCCATATAATAGTGTTGAATACACTCCATATAATAGTGTTGAATACACTCCATATAATAGTGTTGAATACACTCCATACAGTAGTGTTGAATACTCTCCATATAATAGTGTTGAATACTCTCCATATAGTAGTGTTGAATACACTCCATATAATAGTGTTGAATACTCTCCATATAATAGTGTTGAATACTCTCCATATAGTAGTGTTGAATACACTCCATATAGTAGTGTTGAATACTCTCCATATAGTAGTGTTGAATACACTCCATATAATAGTGTTGAATACTCTCCATATAGTAGTGTTGAATACACTCCATATAATAGTGTTGAATACACTCCATACAGTAGTGTTGAATACTCTCCATACAGTAGTGTTGAATACACTCCATATAATAGTGTTGAATACTCTCCATATAGTAGTGTTGAATACACTCCATATAGTAGTGTTGAATACACTCCATACAGTAGTGTTGAATACACTCCATACAGTAGTGGTGAATACACTCCATACAGTAGTGTTGAATACACTCCATATAGTAGTGTTGAATACACTCCATATAATAGTGTTGAATACACTCCATACAGTAGTGTTGAATACACTCCATACAGTAGTGTTGAATACACTCCATATAATAGTGTTGAATACTCTCCATATAATAGTGTTGAATACACTCCATACAGTAGTGTTGAATACACTCCATATAATAGTGTTGAATACTCTCCATATAATAGTGTTGAATACTCTCCATATAATAGTGTTGAATACTCTCCATATAGTAGTGTTGAATACTCTCCATATAATAGTGTTGAATACTCTCCATATAATAGTGTTGAATACTCTCCATACAGTAGTGTTGAATACTCTCCATATAGTAGTGTTGAATACTCTCCATATAGTAGTGTTGAATACACTCCATATAGTAGTGTTGAATACACTCCATATAGTAGTGTTGAATACTCTCCATACAATAGTGTTGAATACTCTCCATACAATAGTGTTGAATACTCTCCATATAATAGTGTTGAATACTCTCCATATAATAGTGTTGAATACTCTCCATATAATAGTGTTGAATACTCTCCATACAATAGTGTTGAATACACTCCATATAGTAGTGTTGAATACTCTCCATATAATAGTGTTGAATACTCTCCATATAATAGTGTTGAATACTCTCCATATAATAGTGTTGAATACTCTCCATATAGTAGTGTTGAATACTCTCCATACAGTAGTGTTGAATACACTCCATATAGTAGTGTTGAATACACTCCATATAGTAGTGTTGAATACTCTCCATATAATAGTGTTGAATACTCTCCATATAATAGTGTTGAATACACTCTATTCAGTAGTGTTGAATACTCTCCATATAATAGTGTTGAATACTCTCCATATAATAGTGTTGAATACTCTCCATATAATAGTGTTGAATACACTCCATATAGTAGTGTTGAATACTCTCCATATAATAGTGTTGAATACACTCCATATAATAGTGTTGAATACACTCCATATAATAGTGTTGAATACTCTCCATATAATAGTGTTGAATACACTCCATATAATAGTGTTGAATACACTCCATATAATAGTGTTGAATACACCCCATACAGTAGTGTTGAATACTCTCCATATAATAGTGTTGAATACACTCCATATAATAGTGTTGAATACACTCCATATAATAGTGTTGAATACACCCCATACAGTAGTGTTGAATACTCTCCATATAATAGTGTTGAATACACTCCATATAATAGTGTTGAATACTCTCCATATAATAGTGTTGAATACACTCCATATAATAGTGTTGAATACACTCCATACAGTAGTGTTGAATACACTCCATATAATAGTGTTGAATACTCTCCATATAATAGTGTTGAATACACTCCATATAATAGTGTTGAATACACTCCATACAGTAGTGGTGAATACTCTCCATATAATAGTGTTGAATACACTCCATACAGTAGTGTTGAATACTCTCCATATAATAGTGTTGAATACACTCCATATAATAGTGTTGAATACTCTCCATATAATAGTGTTGAATACACTCCATATAATAGTGTTGAATACACTCCATACAGTAGTGTTGAATACACTCCATATAATAGTGTTGAATACTCTCCATATAATAGTGTTGAATACTCTCCATATAATAGTGTTGAATACTCTCCATATAATAGTGTTGAATACACTCCATATAATAGTGTTGAATACACTCCATATAATAGTGTTGAATACTCTCCATATAATAGTGTTGAATACACTCCATATAATAGTGTTGAATACACTCCATATAATAGTGTTGAATACACTCCATATAATAGTGTTGAATACACTCCATATAATAGTGTTGAATACACCCCATACAGTAGTGTTGAATACACTCTATTCAGTAGTGTTGAATACACAAGCTGTTGGTGCATTTCCTTTAGTCTTTCTGTTGTAATTGTTTGATTAAACTATGTTTGGAGTTGTTAAATGTGAACGTTGACATTTCAGTTCTTGTCGTCATCTGTTATTCTACACCTACTTCTGACACCTTCGGATGTCAACCTGAATATATATCATAGAACAAAGCAGACAACTTGAGCTTGTTGATATCTTTATATAGTTTTTTCCTCCAAAGGAGCAGTGTAGATCAAAATGATTTGCTCTGTTCTGCGTTTATTGGACACTCTTGGGGCAGACGTTTAGCTGTCATTGTACTAGCTCCAGAGTTACATTCATCAGTATTACCTTGTCATTTTACCAGCTCCACCGTTACATTCATCAGTATTTCCTTGTCATTGTATCAGATCCACAGTTACGCTCATCGGTATTTCCTATCTTTTTTGTTATTGTTTGTCCAAAGTAGGTGTGGCTTGCTGTCTGTTCCAAAGCTCGATTATTTACACCAGTATCAACTGTAAGACTTTCTGTCCTTTTATTGCAAATCATTACCGTCTGTTATTTAATGTTCTCAATGTCAGAAGATTCTGCGGCTGGTGTTGGGAAATTATACAAAAATAAGTATCAGGTTAAGAAACCTAACTTGGTGATTACCAGGCAAACATCCTTTAATTCTTATTGTCCCAGGCAGTTGTTAGATTACTCTACTCTCTATACGCTCTAGTGTCTGGTAATCGAGCTCTTCCTCAGGCTGTTGTTACTGAGCATCCTGACACATTCAGATTTGACATTAACTCTTTTTAAAGACGTCGTTAAAGTAATCACTGCTTGGGGCAGACAGTGTTACCATCTTATGTATAATACAGACAATAGACAGTTTTCTTATGCTGTGGGGCGCATTGGGTATATAATGATAGTCATGTATTTGTATAAACCAAGTGGCACTGGATGGATGATGTGGTCAATACTTCGCCAGCTGCCTTTACTTTCCATTACAATTTCTTGTAGACATTGTTTGCTGGGTCGCCGTGGCAGCCCAGGTTAATGTGCACTTTAAAATACGCGTCTTAATGGGGATTCGAACACTTGGCCATCGGACGGGCACATCTAATGTATAGGACAAACCATACGGGTTTACTGAGATTCCCTTCATAGAGAAAGAGTTAAATCTCAGCTGTCACATATGTTTCTGGTAGACACCAGAGTGAAATACAGCCTATAAAATGTTTCCAGTAATCCCCACTTTCACTTCTTTACAAAAGAATTGATTTTCCATAATTAGTTATAACGGAAACTTGTCATGGTTCCCTGTTCGCAGCGATAGACATTTTGTGTATGGGAGGGCAATTCGAAGAATCAGATATTTTAATACACTTTTACTATTTACAATTAAATGTGCTGGCTCGAAAATTATGTTTACTTGGAATTTGAAATTCCTGATCAAATATGTTGTTGTGTTAGCCAATGGCATGCAAGGAAGAACGTGTACAGCCAGGAAAAAGGACACTCTAATGATTATTTTTTCGCTGTTATTTTTAAATGAGCAAACCAAAACATGAGAGCAGTAAGTCGGTCTTTGGTTAATTATCTCAATTATAATGAATATCAGGTTGGAGAGGGAATAATTAAATGACAGACAGACAAACATGCCAAATAATTTACGATACGTTATTGCTTTTTGTCTTGGATGTGTAAAACAATTATTTCAGGACAATGAAAACACTTGAATAGAAAGTGTCGACAACCCTAAATTATATCAGCAACAACTTCAAAACAGCACCAGTACAGCGAACTCTGTTCAGCGCCAGTTTCACAGAAATGAAGAGACAAATACAGCATGATATGATCTTCAGCAAAATAACAGAACAAAGAAGTGACACTGGAAACAAGAGAAGCATTGTTCAGCTGTTGTCGGTCCAATCGTATACTGACATTGCCAACCCTTGGTCAGTGATAGCAAATGAAGCATACATGTTGTAACAGCACTGTTGACATGCGGCCATTAAAACATATTGACCTGGGCTCGCAGGTCGACCCAACCTAAAATTAATACCAAATAATATTCCTGGGGTAAAGGCAACCGACGTGGTTGGGGGGCTACTACAGATATGCAGGACACCTCCAGACGTGGAAATGTGTACTTGACCTTTTACTGTTGACTTTCTGACAATGACGCTGGGTTTCATATGAAAGTATCACCTTATTGCACCTGCATACTTCCACATGGAATGCAGTCTTGCCCCAGCGATCACACCAGGAATTCCTCTGTACAGTACACCAACTTTATGACACCCGCCAATCAGATTTTCACGTGGCCGAATGGGTAAGAGCGCTCGATCTCTTAAACTTGCCAGGCGCTGGTGATCAGATAGTATTTCCTACACGCGCCAGTTTGGTTTAAACGTTGACTTCTCTTTCAAAACCCAATGGTAAACTACTACACGTAAAATTACATAGAAACTCAATTTGGGGTTTGGATTGGTCGCATCGTCCTGCAAAGGACATGCAATGTGTAACAAAAATGTAACATTGGAATCACGTGTGCTATAGATTTCCTCGTGTTTCTTTTTATGTGTTGCAGTTGCTTTTTAACCCCCTCTTTGTGTATAGGTTTTTGAATTTGTAAAATATTTCTGTAAATTCGGCCTCTTCAGTCCACTGTTTTAGATTTCCAACTGCCAATTTATTTTTAATGAACGTTCGCGGGTTCCAATAATTGTGGCTCTATCCGAGAAGGGTAGGTATCCCATTCACTACCTAAGATCAGGAAGGAGTATAGCAACGCCGGGTTACTTATTCTGAAAAATCCAGAACGCTATTCGCGTTCAGTCTAGTTGAGTCGCAGCGGACGTCAGCTCTCTAAGTCCCCCGCCTCCAGAATGACGTCCAAATGTAACCAGGAAAGAAAAGATTAATAAGGCCAGCAGAGAACAAACTGGCGCAATGCTAAATCTTGTACGTCATGTAAACGAGCAGCAAGTAATATGGTTTGACCACGTAACTCGATTACCTTAAGACACTAGCCGCAGACAGTTATACAGTCATAGCTGGAAACGGGTTAGCAAGTGTAATCTCAGTGCTGTCATAGGAAGTGGCGGCTGTTCAACAGAGCAGCAGACTATCCCACCAGGGAAACGGGGCACGGGGTCACAGGTTCACGATGTTCTCTCGAAGACTGGATGTCACGTATAGAGGCGACATGATGGGACGGTGTTAATGGATGCAGTAATGTGCACAGTGGCGTCGTGGGACGGAGTTTATTCGGTTCCATGCATAGGGGTGGCGTAATGGTAGGGGTTTAACTACGGGATAGTATGCATGGAAGAGAGGGTTGGCGGGAGGGGGGGGGGGGGGGGCGAATAGACAGGGTTTATATACTGCATGCACAGGCGGCATGATGGTACAGGGTGTACCTACTGGATGACATATACAGGGGTGGCATTATGGGGTGGAGTTTAGCTACTGGATGACATACAGGGGTGGCATTATGGGGTGGAGTTTAGCTACTGGATGACGCACACAGTTATGTCAATTGCATGCTACTCCTAGGTTGGTTTTTTGCGTGTTATAGCAGAATCTTGTCTTGACATAGTAGATGTGTTTGTTGCACACAGTGAGCAACTAGGGTTAGAATTAATTTATAAGACGACTGCCATATGATGGTACACTCCACCAAATTCATGAATGGGGTTTTTCCAGTTATGCACGGAAAATGGACAAATAGGAAAGGAAGATACGATTGGTAAGGTAAACAACGTTACACAACAACAAAGGATCTTGCTTTGTGTGTGATTCAGAAAAGAGGACGTGTCTTCCAGAGATCCGTATGCGACTTATTCCGAGCGTCAGCGAATAGATTTTTCAGGAGGAGGGATCGATTGGCAAATGGATAATTAAGGCAGAACCCGAAAACCTAGACGTGATACAACTCAGGACAGCGAAATGACAGGTCCACGCCTCAAGGAGAACAATTGGAAGAAGGCAGGGAGTTTCATGAAATGTAAATAGTTAAACGCCGCGCCCACATCTCGGGAGCAGTTTAATAACACATGTGAATCATCCTTTGTTATTTGTTCCACTCGATACAAAATAAAGTACGAGTCCGGTTCCTTCCTTGGAGTCGTTTGATTATTCGTCACACTGTTCAAAGGTGAGTGTTAAGACTGAGTCAAATGTCATTCTATAATCCCAATGATAAGGAAAGACATGGCAACGACACAGATTATGGTCGTCACTAGGAAGAAGGAAATACCGCAATGCAATATACAAGTAAAAAGGAATATTCTTAAACACGTTAATCGGTAAATTATCTCGGAACAGTCATAACATCTCATGGGAGATACATTGAAGAGATTATAATGAGAATCACCTTGGCGAAGGTAGCCTTTTGCAAGATGAAAAAACATACTTGCCAATAAAAAGGTATCATTCGCAACGAGAAAAAGAGTGTTCAGATGCTACATAGAACCGTTACTTTTGTATGGATGTGAAGCACTGACAATGAGCAGACAAGCTGAAATACATCTGATGGCTGTGGAAATGTGGTTTCTGAGGAAAATGCAAAGAATACCATGGACAGACAGAAAAACCAATGACCAAGGCCTACAAGAAACAAATGAAAATCGTACACTGATTAGAAACATTTGACGTAGACAGTCAACAGTTTTTGGTCACGTTATAAGAAGAAATAAATTGGAGAACTTGATGATAACTGGCAAGATCGAAGAGAAGAGAACAAAGGAAAGTCAGAAAAGTAAATACCTGGATGGCTTGGCCACGTGGTATGGTCGAGACAAGAACAATGAGTTGATCCACGGCTCTTGTGATATGGTGAGATGGCGAATCATTTCCGCCCGTGATTATTGGCATGGAACATTATGATGATGATGTCTTGATTTATTCTCCACATTTACTTCCTATTTGTGAAATGTAAACGAATGTGGCCGGCTAACTTCTACTCGGAGAAATTGTCGAATATTACACAATCATCCGTGATCCAATCTTAACCCCTGGTAGCGGATAGTGCCTAAGGCAACCTGCTGTCGATGTACGATACTAGCTGCTCAGCAACAGCATTCTCATGTTAGGTAGACTGTAACCAGACCTGCCCACAGATTGGACTCCCCCCTCACCCCCCCCCCCCCCCCCCCCCCCCAATTACTATCCAAAACAATTAAATTTTCCTCAACTTGAAATTGTATGTTTGTCCTTCTTTTCGTAGATTATTAAACAGTGAGCGTGGTTCTAGTCAACGGAGAAATATATCACAAAATTATCAGCTGTTAGCTGTGAGAAAATTCACACATAATACTCATCTCATCTGGTTCCTCTTGTACCTTGCGGTGACAATGTGACGCATTTAACAACAAGAGAGTGTCGTTTATAGGCTTCATATATCGATATTCCCATGGACTATTCCTCTGTCCATAGT
Organism: Cepaea nemoralis; assembly: GCA_014155875.1. NCBI lineage: Eukaryota > Metazoa > Mollusca > Gastropoda > Stylommatophora > Helicidae > Cepaea > Cepaea nemoralis. The sequence continues at coordinate 491,353 of JACEFZ010005737.1, forward strand.
TTAAAATGTCAGTCTCCTCTTCTGGTTCACTTTGGTCTGCACATCATTGCTTGTTGTGGTATACTGTTAGTTGGTAGCCTAGTTAAATAACCAAACCATTAAAACTTGCTATTTTCTGATAAATTCAAGCGCTGCTATACCCCCCTCCCCCTCCCTTTAGCTCTGATTTCTTCATTTATGATTTTCTCATTTCTTGATACATTGAGTATTCTTCTCAGGAATCTCATTTCCGTTTTTCTAATTTTTCTTTCCTCTTTTTCTGTCATTGTCCAGGTTTGACATTGGTAGGTAGCATAGAGTTGGTAGGAAGACTGTATTGTAGAGTGCTTTTTTAGTATCTATTGATACGTATTTGGTTTGCAAGTATACTCCAGTGCCGTGGGTTATCGGGACAATAACCATAGAAATACTGTTCTTATACTCATCTTTCACAGTTACATTTTTCTGTGCCTTTCCAAGCCAGTAAAGCTGATTGTGGTAAGAATAATCCGCTTTCTTTTCCATACATTGTCTGTGATGTGGGTCTATATTTAGATTCACCCCGTCTTTCGATCTCGTTTTTCTCTTCTTTCAACGTGTTGGTCAGAGTTTTCTTTCATATTGTTCCCCCTTGAGCCCCTTAGCTCGGAAGTACTTATCCTAGGCTCAGTGAGGCAATTTAAGATTACTCTTGATTTATCTTTCATACTTAAGGTGTAGATCAGAAATGCATTTCGGATAGTGAAAATGCGTTTCCCCGCTTCCCCGAAATACCGAGTCTAGAGTTCGTAATCAGCCGCGGGTGATTTGGAAGCAGATCGCCTTGCGTCTACACCCCCCCCCCCCCCCCCCCGATGTTTTGAGGTGTTGGCAGTTCGGGAAGCAATGGCAAACTTCATTCATTCATTCAGTAGCATGTCCTTTGCAGAACCTCGCTCCCATAACAACCTTCCGGAAAGCTTCTCGATCACAAGCAAGATGTCCGGCGTCTGATACATCTCCAGATGGGTGTAATGGCAAACTACTGAACGTAAAAGTGCCAAGTAAATCACAAGCATCGAATAAATGATGGTGTTGATTGCAAAACAGTATAAAGGATATGCAACTAACTTCAATTTCAGACAGGCATGTTAATTATAACTATCGTGTTTGTATGTTCATAAAATAATTGCCAGAAATGCAGAGCCGCGTCTGTGTGTATTTTACCCCTAGTGCAACTACTCATTCGGTCTAAATGGTTTCGGGGATCTTTCTCTCGGTAATCTTACAATAGTTGTTTAGAAAAGAAATCGCCATTTTTCGGAGTCGTTATAACAAATACACCCTTTACAAGTTTCCGATGCGGCTTCTGGTATTTCTAGCCCCAAACAGGTTCAATGTGTTTTATTTTAACTAAAAGTTAACTAGTTAGTTAGTTAGTTAGTCGACAGATCATCCTCATTGCACATCGGACCATTCAGTCCATAAGTGCTCGGATCCCCTCCTCAGCAAATCCCGCAGCGTGTAGCGGCTAACGACGCCAGTTCTGTGTTGGTTTATCAATCTTCTTTGGCTTCCTGCGTAGTGTTCTTGTTTGGCCACCCCTCTTTTAATTTGCTGCTCTCGCAGTCTGGCCATTTAAAAGTTAACTAGCTAACCTATAATAGACCACTTACGGCAAGACGATTGTGCCATTGGGAAATCTGCCATTAAATTATTTGTGCGTGTTGTTTCCCTTTTCCTCTGACTATTTTATCGTCTTAAAGCATTACTTCTGTATTACCAACACTAAGCACCTCCATACATTGTTTGCAGTGCCGGGCATAGACATAAAGAAAAAGAATGACAGCGTAGGCCTCAATGTCAGCAGGTGCCGTAAATATGTTGAGGTTACCTTTTTGCTTATCAGAGGTCAGCACTGCCTGGACACATGTGACAATCAATGGAAAATCCAAGAGAAATAGCTTGAATCAAACACGGGGAATCATGCATATCCTTTAAGGGTTAATGGAAGAAAGGTAAAAGACACGTTTACACACCTTAAGGAGCACTGGGCATATTGTCTTAGAGCAATATATAATATATTTTAAAATAGCACTCGGCACATGATGTAGTCAGTACCACACTGGCCGCCTTCGTATCCCAAGACATTTCATGCAGTTTAGGCTGGATAGACTGGGAGCTCAGGTTAATGTTTCACAGTTTAAATACACCCTGAACGGATCAAACATCCTGGCCGCGGACCGGCATGCTAACATCTAGCCACTACGCTACCGCGCACCCCTCCCCCTCCCCTCACCCCTTGAGTTAAAAAAGAACCGACTTCTTGACCGTAGAGTTTATCCGTTGTTCTCCATTGACCTCCTCTTCTTTGTTCACCTTCAGACGTCAAAAAATAAATGCAAAGAAAGCAGCAGTCAACTTGAGCTTGTTGACATCTCCTTAGAGTTTGTCTTCAAATGGAACGGGTGCAGACCAAACGACTCCATTAACCTATAACATTCTTTACAGACGGAGAGCCGCTTCTGCAAGGGAAAGATAGCAGATACAGCGTTCATTCGTCCGTGACATTGAACGGTCAGAATTCAGGGGTCGTCAGCAGCCGGCTTGAGGTTAAGGACACACGAATTGACGATTCTGGGGTTTACCTCTGCAGATCTACAGAACGTATTCAAATGGCTGGGGTCACAGTGGAAATACAAGGTTAGAATGCGTGTTCAGAGCTTGTACTTTACATTATAATGCAGTGCATATCTTTCTTTGTTTTTCTCATACACCCGTTTGTTAAAAATCACTATGACCGGTATCCAAATGTCTAACATCCGTTGCATTGATAAAACAAAACAATGGTATATTGGTATGTCTGAAGTAATTAACAAGCGCATGCACATTTCATTGTACAGATCAGTAGTTCCTAAAGTTTTCCGGCCTCCTCCCCCCACCCCCAAACCATGTCGCTGGGAGGCTATACATACACACATACAACTATACACCTCTTTCTTTGGTATTATTACTTCTGCAAAGGAGTAGGTCCACCTGGGTCATGACTGATAAAGAAGGTCAGCATGGCGGAATGGATAAGAACGCGTGTTCTTAAACATCCGGCGTACTGATGCCGAGGTAAGAGGTTCAACCCCTACACAGTTGGACTAAAATGTTGACCTTTTGTCCTTGATTTGGGGACGTAAATTACAAGTACCTCTGAAATGGGGTTGGTTCGCCTGATGGCGAGGGACACTGTTAATAGGTAAAGCTAGTCCACACGCAAAATTCAGTCCAGCACTACTAGAAGTAGTGTGTATGGACTACGCTTAAGTTCAAAGTGAGCGAGTGAGTGCAAATAAAAAAAAATGACTGATAAATAAATGAGTCATGATCCAGGCTTCACTCTCCTTCTGAGAGTGTCACGGGGGTAAGGGGGGCGAAACATTCGGCGAAGTGGGACATGTCAGAAGATCGGAAGCCATCCTGTCGTGCTTGCTCCGAGGCGGAGTTCTTATCACTCTCAATATCATTGAACAGATTCCCAGTCTGCCCCTTCTTTACCAAAAGTCTTTAAAACACCCCGAGGCCAGTACGACATTCACAAGAATAAGCTGGCTACTTTCCTTAGAATCAGACACAGCAACAAAGGTTAAAACGATGAGACTCCAAGTATCGTGCGACCTTGAACATTATACGTTAACGCACCCTATGTGATCTAACACATGTTTAGACATATACGTTAATGCGACCCATGTGATCTAACGCATGTTTAGACATATACGTTATTACGACATCTGTGCTCTAACGCATGTTTAGACATATATATTAATATGACCTCTGTGACCTAACGAATGTTTAGACATATACGTTATTACGACGTCTGTGCTCTAATGCATGTTTAAACATATATGTTAATATAACCTCTGTGGCCTAAATGTTTAGACATACGTTTATATGACCTCTGTGCTCTAACGAATGTTTAGACATACACGTTAATATGACTTCTGTGACCGAACACATGTTTAGACATATACGCTATTACGACCTTTGCGATCTAACGTATGTCTATACTTTTTCACATTACTTTTCAGTGAAAATTGAAATGTTTTTCTGAAATTGATTGTTATAGGAAGGCATAACAGTTTACATGCACAGCAGGTAATGTGACACCACTACCACAGACAAATCAGCTATATATACACCCATGTGTCTGACATGTAAACTCACAGATTTCATTTAGCTTTGTCGATGTTATATTTTTAAAAATAAAACAATCCTGTTATAATAATGTATATGACGCATAACACTTGAAGTATATATAATTGTGATTTTACTGCATGTGAAACCTGAAAGTGCGAGAGAAAACATCCCGCAAACAGCGGGAAAAAGCATACTTTAAGCGTACATAAATAACTATTTTTCAAAGTTGTTGATGTATGTCCCCAGTACCTAATGGCGGTACATGTTTTGTTTTTACTTGAAATTGGAAAAATTCACGTGAAACTAAATTACATTGGCGCTAGAACAGAGGCTCGACCAAATCGTTTTATCCAGACGTGTAAATAATTTGCATTGTGAATACGTTCAGACATCGTTACACAAATGACATGACCGACAGCTTTAAAAAAAAAAAAAATTACATTATACTATTATGTAGAAGTAGACAGTATACAGATGTCTTGATCAACAATATGTTGTAATGTATAGTTAGTTAGTCTATGTTAAAGTATACAACATAAGTTAAATGTAGGAATATTTAAACCAACGGGCGGAAAGACGTACAGACACGGACTGACACCAAGGGAAATAGACAGACAGATATCAATGGATAAGATAAATAGACATACAGCCAGGTAGGTAGGTAGGCGTACAGACAGATATGAGAGAGAGAGGAAGAGAGAGAGGAGAGAGAGAGAGAGAGAGAGAGAGAGAGAGAGAGAGACAGAGAGAGAGAGAGAGAGAGAGCAGAGTGACTGCAGTGATTATTCGTCCCACAAAATTAATCTGCTCAACCAATGTTTATAAACGGCGGGTGTGCGTTAATGAATTAATAGGCGTCATGGACAGTTGTCAATACACACACTCGTCAGTGTTAAATAACATGGTTCTGTCAGACTTAGACACCTCCAATTTGTAGAGACTGGGTGATTTTACTAATTGGATTTGCAACGGCGAGACAGTTAATGTGCCGGCCTTGAAAGCAGTAACAAGTAGCATTAACCGAGGAGAATTTGCTACCTACAAGTATTGCACAGTGAAACAACAATCGGGTAAATGGGCTCAGGAATTCTGAGCAATAACGTGGTCGGTGCAGATACAATAATCAACAGGAATTCTACATGACGTCACTTTATCTATGTCTTCTTTTTGTTTTCTGTCTTGTTTCTCCCGCTGCAATATAGTCCCTCAAGCAACCCACTCAACGTTCCCCTGGGAATATTTGATCATGCTCGGTTGGGTTTTGCAGCTGTGTGCTACAGAATGGGGTAGCCAGTCAAAGGCCAACCCTTTGCAGCTGTGTGCTACAGAATGGAGTCGCCAGTCAAAGGCCAACCCTCCTTGTCTGCCTCTTATGACATCCGTGGCAGGTTAAAGTGTTACTGTTTTTTGCGTCCCTTATGGGTCTGGGTAACACAAGATATTTATCCATGCCTGTCCACTTCAAAATCTATCCACCCAGCCAAAATGTTGCCAGTTAAGAAAACCGCCCTGAATAGGAAGGTATGTAAAGATTTTTTGACAGGTTATTTGTCCACTCTATACACTTGTCACTTATTATATTTTCTATATATTTGCTTTCTTTTCACATAACAATGTAGTCATGGGTGCATTTTCTCTTTTTATTTCAAAACTTAGGTACTCACAATTTCAAAAGAGGTAAGTATTTTATCATTTACTCTCTGTCTCTCTGTCTCCTCTCTCATTACCGAAGACAGGTAAAATGAATTAAAGTAAACATTATAATCACATCAAAGACCCAGTCACAGAGATGAATAGTCAGATGCCCATAGCATGACTGCTTGGGCCAAGGTCAGTGAACCACTCCTAAGTGGCGATCCTGCCAGCAAGCCTCATCTCTGCAGACTGGCCGAGAAAGCATGAGTTACAGAGAGATGACAACACCCAGCCCTCGCACTGAAGTCCCGTGTGTCGGTGGAAACAGACGCAAATATCACAGCCTCGCAGTAAATTATCACAATACAACCAGCATAATTTTCATTACAGCGAAGAAAGAGAAGAAGAATCAAAATTAAAAATAAATAAATAAATAAATAAATAAAGAGAACGATGAGGAGGAGGAGGAGACAGAAGTGCAGAAAGAGAAGTCATCATAATTATCTTCCACTTCTGCCGTCAAGCGCCGTGGGGAGGAATAATTTGCGTTCCAGCGCCCGGTGGGCGGCACTGAATAGTGTCATTCCGTGTGGTTGTACAATGTCTCTGATGTCGTCAATCCATTTTATTCCAAGAAAGAGAAGTAAAAGCCAAAAAAAAAAAAAAGAAGAAATTATGTGGAGTCATCTATAACCGTCTCAAGTGCATATGAAATCAGTTGGGGAACCCGTTCAGGCCACTGAGACAGTTACATAAATAAACACACATAGTATTGGAGGTTCACGTGTATGATAGACATGACTAATGAAGACACTTTTTTGGAGTGTTTAGTTGGTCATGTGTCGAAGTACACATGTTCCTGCAGCGAGGCATTGTCGTCATTTGGAGGTGACAGGTTCGAATCCCGGTCGGTAACTATAGCTTTCACATTTTATGTTGTCTAGTGCGTCCTCTAGTCTCTACTTCCTTCTTCTCGTTCTGTGAACATCAAACAATACTATGTGTGTTTATTTATGCAACTGTCTCAGTGGCTTCAACGAGTTCCCCAATTGCTTTCCTGTGTAATACACGTACAGCATTAGAACCAACCAATCATTTCTCTTCTTTAAATGTTTGTTTATACTCGACACAGCATTACGGTCTGATGTGATTGTTTGTTATTTGACCTATGCTGGTTTAATATAAATTATGAGACCTATGGTGCTATCTCAATGGTTTGATAAGAATTATGTCCGTATTCCATAGTGTAGGTTCACGTGCATGATCGTCATGACTAATGAAGACACTTTTTTTTGAGTGTCTAGTTGGTCATGTCGAAATACGCGTGTTCCTGCAGCGAGGCGCTGTCGTTATTTGTAGGTGACAGGTTCGAATTCCGGTCGGTAACTATGGCTTTCAAATTGTATGTTGTCTAGTGCGTCCTTTAGTGTCTACTTCTTTCTTCTCCTTCTGTGGGCGTCAAACAATTCTATGTGTTTATCTAGTGCATATGAACATAGCACTTCGACTAGCAGCATCCTGTAACATACCATCTCACTTGATCACCACCCTCCAGACGAGGTTTGTGTTCCTGTCCCAACTATATCATATTTCCCAAGCTATCCTTGTGTTTATGGCTCCGTCATTTGTTTTTTTTTTTTTTTTCTCCTCTGACTCCCCCTAAAGTTTGCCGTTTGCCACTAAGTTCTCATATTTACCTGTCCTCATAACATCCCCACACAATCTTAACAACCTATTTCTAATTTCTCAAATCAACTTTCAGTTTTCATGTGCATCTGGAAGACTGTCCCATTTGTTTTTTTTCCCTGTCCGTCCACTGTACTCTGCATCTACCGTGGGAGCCACATTTATGCAGCCATCAGATGTATGGTATTGTATTTATGACAGGAATACGCCATGATCAGTTTGCTACTGTCCGTACTCTCTCTCTCTCTCTCTCTCTCTCTCTCTCTCTCTCTCTCTCTCTCTCTCTCTCTCTCTCTCTCTCTCTCTCTCTCTATATATATATATATATATATATATATATATATATATATATATATATATATATATATATATATATATATATAATTGGCATCTTGCCGTCTTGACAGACGATAGTTTGTGCTTCAAAAAGGCATAATAACTTTTACCCATTTCGGTAGCGAGTGTGACTGGTAAGTGTATGTGAACACGTGGTTATTTCCACCATCATGCACCATCTTACGTCTCACACGCTCGGTGTGTGACTTATCTGCAATACTTTTCTCCTTTGTCTTTATTCCATTTCTGATGTTTACCCTCCATGCAACACGTTCAGCGGCGACTTGCTCCCAGTGTGCATTATCAATGCCTGTATCAATCATGTCCCGCTTACACACATCTTTGTATGGTAGTAGAGGCCGACCCTGAGATCCCTTACCCACCTGTAATTCACCAAAAAAGATGTCCTTTGGTATTCTACTATCATCCATCCTCCTAAGATGTCCTATCCATCTAAGTCTACAAAGACTGAGCATGGAATAAACCGTCACACAACCTGATCTTTCCAATACTTCAGTATTTGTGATTTTGTCTTGCCACTTAATACCAAGAATTCTTCGCAGACACCGCATATGAAAGCTGTTTAAACGTTTCTCTTGGTGTGAGTAAGTTGTCCAGGTTTCACTGCCATAAAGAAGAGTACTAAGGACACAGGCTTGATAGACAAGGACTTTTGTTTTGGCAGTAAGCTTCCTGTTCTCCCAGACTCTTTTTCTTAACCTGTTCATTGTTGTTGCTGCCTTACCAATCCGGATGTTGATTTCCTGATCTAGGGATAATTTGCTATTTACCACTGATCCTAGATATGTAAAATGGTCTACCATCTCTAGTTCGGCGTCGTCAATAAAGATTGATGGTACCCCATGTGCACCTTGTGACATAATCTGTGTCTTCTTTATTTTAATTGTTAAACCAAATTCGGAACAAGCATTGGAGAATGCAGATAGTAGACATTGTAATTCTTCCTCACAGTGGGTCGTAACTGCAGCATCATCTGCAAAAAGCAACTCTCTGGTCAGTACCCTCCTAATTTTGGTCTTGGCCTTCAATCTCTGAGCATTGTAGAGGCCGCCATCTGAGCGTGAGTGAATGTATATACCACCATCCTGATCACGAAAGGCATATTTCAGTAGAAGTGAAAAGTATATTCCAAAGAGGGTGGGAGCTAGTACACAACCTTGCTTAACTCCACTCTTGATTTCAAACTCTTCAGAAGTTGCACCATCAAACTTGATTATACCCTTCATGCCTGTGTGGAACGATTCCACAATGGACAGAAGAGTTGGTGGACAGCCAATCTTCTTTAGTGCTTGAACAGACCCTCACGACTGACCAAATCAAATGCCTTTGTGAGGTCGATGAAGGCAATAAACAGTGGTTGATTCTGTTCACGGCATTTTTCTTGCATTTGTCGCAATGAGAATATCATATCAATGGTAGACCGGTTCTGTCGAAAGCCACACTGTGATTCGGGGTAGACTTGATCTCCTAGGACTTGAAGTCTGCGCAGAACAATTCTGGCAAATACTTTTCCAACAATACACAGAAGTGAGATACCCCTATAGTTGTTGCAGTCGCTCCGATCGCCCTTGTTCTTGTACAGTGTTATGATGCTTGAATCTTTGAAATCCTGTGGGACTTGTCCTTCTCGCCAGCATAGCTCTATTAGCTGGTGGATCTGTAGAGTGAGTGTGTCTTGCCCACTCCTGATAACCTCTATTGGAATCCCATCCTTACCTGGAGCCTTGCCAGATGCAAGTTCATTTATAGCACACTTAACTTCTGTTATGGTGGGAAGTGTGTCCAGGTGGTCAAGAGTTGGTAGAGCCTCTATGGCGTTGAGGGCATCATCCGCTAGTTTGGTTTCACTTGAGTAAAGCTCCAAATAGTGCTCTACCCATCTGTCCATCTGCTGTTTCTTATCAGTTATGATTTCTCCAGTCAAGGTTTTCAATGGTGCACTTCTTTTGATCATTGGACCACAGGCTTTCTTTATTCCTTCATACATGCTTCTGATGTTTCCCTTATCACTTGCGATTTGAATGGACTCACATAACTTGATCCAATAATCATTTGCACACTGCCTGGCAGCCTTTTGCACATCCTTCCTAGCTTGCTTTAGCTCACTCAGAGTGTTACGCGTTGGTCTTTCCTTGTTTCTTAAGAGAGCTATCTTCTTCTTATCAATCAAGGGCTGCAGAGTCTGGCTGTTTGCCGCAAACCAGTCCTGCCTCTGATGATCCACAGTGCCGTAAACCCCTACGGCAGTTTTATAAGAGTTTCCTTAAGTTGACCCCACTTTTCATTTACTGTACAATTTTCTGGTGTATCAGTGAAAGCGTCTTCAAGTTGCTGTTGAAACTGAAAGCACTTTTCAGGATCGTGAGTGTTAATAATATTAATCCTGGGGCTAGATTTGTGTTTAGCTGTGTAGATTCTCTTTGGTCTCAGTCTAACCCTTGCAACAACCAAAGAATGATCCGTATCACAGTCAGCACTGTGGTAACTTCGAGTCAATGATATATGGTTCAGATGTTGTCTCCGTGTGATGATGAAGTCCAGCTGGTGCCAATGGCCGGATCTTGGATGTTTCCATGTGACCTTATGCAGCTCTTTTGTTTTAAAAAAGGAATTTGTAATGCATAGGTCATATCTGGTGCAATGCTCCAGCAGCCTTTGCCCATTTTCATTCATGCGACCGATGTTGTATTTTCCAAGGCACACTGGCCATGAACTCGAGTCCTTGCCCACACGAGCATTGAAGTCACCGAGCATATAAATGTAGTCAGATTTTGGAACTGCCTTGATCACGGAGTCTAACTCCTCATAGAACGAATCCTTCACATCATCAGAGGAATCGAGTGTCGGTGCATATGCAGTAATAATGGTGGCAAAACCACAAGAGGTTGCCAAGCGCAGGGATAATAGTCTTTCATTTCCTCCTGCTGGAATTTCAATCATTCCCAGTAGCGAATTCTTCACTGCAAAGCCCACACCGTGTTGCCTTTTTTCTGCCTGCCCTCTACCCTTCCAAAAAAAGGTGTAATTGTTTTCCCTGAGTGACCCTTCCTCAGCGAGGCGAGTCTCCTGCAGGCCAGCAATATCAATGTTAAGACGATTGAGTTCGGCATCAATCACAGCCGTTTTTCTTACATCGTAAATATTGGTTAAGTCAGTGGAAAATCCTGGACACATGGTTCTCACGTTCCAGGTTGCAAGCCGTAGCTTGAGGTTTCTATTTTTCTTTTTATTAGTAAATGGTGCATTGGTTTTACAGCCTGCGATTCAGATTTTGTCCTAGCCCCAAGCACCCATTGAAGCAGGCAAGCTGTGGCGGATCAGCACCCAATTGGCCGGGGGCTGCCCAGCTTGAGGCGGGCGGTAGCTGATCAGTGACACCTGTAGGTGTCTCCCACCGTCAGAGGCAACGCGTGGCGCCCCGTGTCTACGCCAACTGACAGGGACTTATAATCCGTAACAGTTGCCTCTCGCTTTGATTCCGAGATCGGTTAAGACCAGGGATGGAGTTATTGCCTCTCCATAGCACAGAGCCTGGGCTAAAATATAGAGATCATGTGTTGCCCATGCAGCATGATCCCTCTCTCGGCCTGCCTAGTTCACTCCAGAGGAAAGGTAACACCTATACATCTGGAACAAGACAAGCTGCAGAAGCTGCCGGATCAGCAAAGCAATGCTCTAACTGTCCGCCTGTCGGAGCTTCGATCCTAGACCAGCTGCCAACCAAGGCTTAGGGCCTGGTCTGCCCTGCCATGACATTGTGTCTTTAGGTTGCATTTCCTCGCACCAGGGTAAGGCTTGTACCCTCCCAATTGCGCTCTTCCGCCCGAAGCCGTTGGCACAATGTGGGGTGTCGGGTTTGGTAAGCGCCGCCCAACATTCTGCACTAACAGAAAGCAGGTAGTACCGTCTACTGTTATACGGTAGCTCAGTCATATCTGACTAAGACCTGACAGTAAGACCTAACTTACCCTCGTATATGTGTGTGTGTGTGTGTGTGTGTGTATATATATATGTGTGTGTGTGTGTGTGTGTGTGTGTGTGTGTGTGTGTGTGTGTGTGTGTAATTAGGCATGGAGAGGCTGCAAGTTCTAACGAGAAAGAAACAGAAGCGTTCAAGGTGAAATTTGATAAGATCATCAAAAAGGAAGACTACGTTCCACAACAAGCCTTTAATTGCGATGAAACGGGCCTCTTCTGGAAGAAAATGCCAAAGAGGACCTGTATCACCCAGGAGGAGAAACCACTGCCGGGACACAAACCAATGAAGGACAGGCTAACTCTGCTGTTCTGTGCTAATGTAGTGGATGAGATTGTGTCCTTGGGCGAAAATACGGGCCTGGAAGTCGATGGCAACTTCTTCTTCTTTCGTTCGCTTGAAATATGTCTATAACTGCAATGCTGTCTCTTGTATGAATTGAACTGTCTTTTTCAGTTCACACAGCGGTCCATAGAGTTTATCTTCCACTGTCGTCTTTCTAGGTCAGAAGGTTTGCCTAGATATGTTATATTTTGGGCAGTCTTGGAGTATGTGCTCTGCTGTCTGCGACGCCAATCAACATGTGCACATGGCTGTTTCATCAATCTTGAATTTTGTATACATGTGGTTGCGTAGTCTATTGTGCCCTGTTCTGAGGCGCAGAATAATGACTTGTTCTGGTCTGTCCATAACGTGGTAGTCATCTTGAGCAGGTTTTGGTGGCTTTCTGACTGATTTGATCATTCTTTTCTTTTGGTGGTATGTAACGGGCACATCAGGCTGTTCTTCTTTGGCTCCTTCCTTAGCCAATTGATCTGCTCTGTCGTTTCCGGGTACTCCACAGTGGGGTGGTATCCACTGTATGGTAACCTTATGCTGACTGCTAAGTTCAGAAGGTAGTGTCCTTAGTACTGGCAATTTCCCAGACATGAGCGCCTCGAGTACTGATTTTGCATCTGTCAATAGCACCACAGGTTGTGTACCATCGCTGGTATTTAGTAATTTCTCTATTGCTATCTTGATTGCCTCAATTTCAGCATCGTAGTTATGGCAGTACTTTCCTGTCGGTACTCTAGCTGTGTCCCTAGTATTATTTGGGTATTCTATGTACACTCCCGCTCCGCCATTTCGAACAGCATTTTGTGCTGACCCTTCTGTGTAGAGTCGGATCCAGAGGTCCTGTGGGTATTCTTCATCAAGGAAGCTGAGAGTGGCTGTTCTGCGCTGCACACTGTTCTGTTCTTCCTTGTCAAATATTCCTCTCACTTTTGTCTGGATTTGTAATGATAGTCTATGCTCATCTTTCCATGGAGTTCGCTCTGGAATAGTTGTTAGGGGGATACCAACTGTGGGCAGATCGGTGGTTTCTCTGCAGAGTCGTTTGGCCTGGTGGATAAAACTACTTCTTTTCAACCGCCCCATAGCTAGGTTTTCAAATCTGTTCTTCATAGGGTGGCCTGGCAAGCTGAGGAACTTTTCTGCTTGTATTAGCGTTTTCGTATCTCTGCGCTCACTCAGTGCTTGTGTCCTCCCCATCTTCTCCATTTCCACTATAGGGGTTGATCTCATCCCTCCTGTGGTGACTCTAAGTGCTTGATTTTGCACTTTGTCCAGCTCTTGTAGTGTGGTTTTTGATGCCGAACACCACGCAGTTGACCCGTATTCCAGGTGTGGTCGTATGCTCTGTTGATAAACTTTGCTAAGTATTTTCCCACTGGCTCCCCATGTGGTTCCACTTAGCTTTCTCAGGATGGCTATTTTCCTTCTGGCTTTTGCTACTGCTTTGTTGATGTGCTTTCTCCATGTCAGCCTGCTATCAAATGTTACTCCAAGGTATGTTGGTTCTTTATCTTCTCTTAGGGGTGTTCCATTTATCTGGATGGTCCCTGCCTTTTGTTTTGGAGAGAGGGTAAATAGGGTGGTGCTGCACTTGTCAGTGTTTATGCTGACACACCATCTATTTGCCCATGCAACAAATGTATCTACAGCTCTTTGTAGCAATCTGGTGGCCACTGATGCATGTTCATTTGTGCTCCATAGAACCAGGTCATCGGCGTACATTGCTGCTTTAATTCCATGCGGTAGATTAGCAACGAGATCATTGATGAAGATTAGAAAAAGTGTGGGGGACAAGACTCCGCCCTGGGGAACACCGTGACGCAGTAGTACTTTCTTGCTCTTTAGTCCGTCTATCTGTACTCGGGCTCTTCTGTTGTGCAAGTATGCTTTCACCCATTTGTACATTCTTCCATTGACTTTGCAGTTTCTCAGTTTATTCATCAGACCTTCTTTCCAGACTTTGTCAAAGGCTTTCTTCAAATCTATCCATGCCGCAAGCACCAGCTTCTTCTCTTGGAATGCATCCTCAATTTCTTGAGAGAGGTAGGTTGTCTGATCTTCCGTAGAGTAGCACTGCCTAAAGCCAGCCTGCTGTGGCACAAGGATGTTTTTACTTTCAATGTACCACTGCAGTCTGTGATTGATGATGCGCTCCAGTGTTTTGCAGAGACAGCTGGTGAGGCTAATTGGTCTGTAGCTAGAGGCAATGGAACTATCTTTCCCTGATTTTAGGAGGGGTATCATGATTGCTTCTCTCCAGGCTTGTGGAACACTGCCTAAGGTCCAACTGTTATTGAAGATCTGCAACAGCTTTGCTTTGGCCTCTGTTCCTAGGTTCCTGATCATTTCATTGGAGATACCATCAGCTCCTGGTGACTTTCTCATTTTCAGTTTTGATATGGCTAGCTCCAGTTCGCTGATTGTGATGGGTGCCTCCAGAACCTCGTGTACTATTTCCTTCTGCCCTGTATGTTGCCGTTTCTCTCCTTGTTTCTCTGGACTAATTTTGATATTGTTATCTTGTGCGAATGAGTCCGCAAAATGGTCAGCTGCTTGCTTTCTTGTTAAGATGTTTCCATCTTTATGTAGTGCAATTTTTGAGTTTCTCCCTGTGCCCTCATCGTTAAGTTGTTTTATTAGCTTCCACAATTTCTTTATGTCTCTTTCAAAGTTCAGAGACTATTTTTTTCCTGCCAGCTTTTCCGTCTAGCCTGCAGCTTGGCCCTTTGAAATTTGGCTTTTGCGTGCTGGAATTTATTGTGGTGCTCTTGGCTGGGTGTGGCCTCTGCTTGTTTTCTACACACTTCCACATCATTATGCAACTGTTCCAGTTCACTATTCCAGTAGGGTTTATATTGGTTACGGGCTCCTCTTAGTACTGTTTCTCGTGCTGCCTGTAGTATGCATTTCCCAAACTCTTCAACTACTTTATTTATGTCTTTGTCAGTGTTCAGGTTTCTAACCAGTATGCTGGTGCGATTCTTGTACATTGCCCAGTCTGCTTTCTTGTATTTCCACCTCGAGAGGGTGCTGCTTTCACTTACAAGCTCATTTTCTACAGTTAGAAAGACTGGCCCCCGGGAAGGTTTACCCGGTCAACAAATGCCCGCAGAAGTCGGATGTGTCGGCCTAACGGCGCAAGAACGCAGCTCTGCTGTAAACAGGCACAACGCAATCACGTCCGAAAAAAAAAAAACTCCGGATGAACGAAGAAGAAGAAGAAGAAGAAGAAGAAAGACTGGCCGATGGTCACTCCCAACAATTCGTGTAATGTTCCACTCCAGGTCTGGTGAATGAAAAGCCAGGTCAGGTGTAGTTGTAGTGTGCCATGATCTCGAGTAGAAAGTATGTGGGTCGGACGGCTTGTTAACCAAGATGAATCTATTCTCATCCTCCCAGTCTTCCAGTCTCTCTCCTCTCTGGTCCATGTGATCATAGCCCCAACTCTGCGAGTGGCTGTTGAAATCGTCACACACAATCATTTTTTCTGTTAATGGTAGTGTGCCCAGTGCCTGTGGGCGGACTACTTGGACAGTAGTAATTGATCAGATGTAGGTCTGTATAGCCTGTCTTAAGTTTAAGTGTCTGATACTCAGCCCCTTCCATGAAGACTTCGATTTGGGAAGCAGTGATGTTATTTTTTTTACAAGGGTCAGTATCCCACCTTTTCGCCTGTCCTTTCGGTCAGACCGGTAACACTGGTAGCCTCTGATGCTGAAGGCTATATTTTCGTTGAGTTGAGTTTCTTGCAAGCAACATATGCTTACTTTTTCTTGGTCCAGGATGTTTTCTAATTCTATTTTTTTGTTGCTGACTCCCTCTGCATTATTTTAAGTCTTTGTTTAGTATGGCCAGCCGTTCTATTCTCATGTTCCCTGGCTACACAGGACATCTGAGAAGAACCTCCAATAGTTGGGATTGGACCCTTTCGAGACATAGGGCCCGGCACTGCACCTGCCTGGGAGTCCAAAGCAGAGCGAGCACCATAACATTTAGCAGTAGTTGACATATTCCATTTTGCGTAATTGCGTGGCATCCTGATTTCTGTGGTGCGCCTCCTGGCTGGTTGCCTCCGTCTTCAGCACCTTTGCTAGTGCAGACTGTGGTCTCACTCGAGTTTAGATGTTTACACACGTGTCTGCACATGCATGTATGTGTATACACTTGGAGGAGCTGATCGAGGACCACAGGAGAGAGCTCACTAAAGATGAGCTCGTGGATATTCAGAACGAACAGCTAAAGACATTAAAGGAGGAGCAGTCGTCTGATAATGAGGAGCCAGTGACCGTTTCAACTGCCAGGATTAAAGAATTTGCAGCAAGTGAGCAGACGTTGAAGACTTCGTTGTGAACAATGATCCAAACAAACTTGTTGCTAACAGGGCAGTAAACCTGATGAATGATAACGCGATGGCCCACTTAGAAAGATTCTCCAGCAACAAATTTCCCTTGATAGTTTCTTTGTGCAGAAAGATTCCCAGACGGCTGCCAAGAAACAGTGACAAGAATCTCCTGAAACTAATGATTCAGAATAGCAAAGAATGTGACAAATTTTGCATGATCTTTGTCTTGCTAAGAAAAATAGATTAAATTTGGTTTTTATTTTACACGTTCTTTGCGTTTTGTCAGGTAAACGACCGGACACTAATAATTTAAAAAAAAAAGAACGATTCTTTCATCTCAAAACGGATTATCTCTATTTCATTGGTTTCAATGTTTTGGGTTACGAACCGAGTTCTGGAACGAATTAAGTTATTAAGTTCGTAACCCGAGGTACCACTGTAGGTATATATATATATATATATATATATATATATATATATATATATATATATATATATATATTTTTTTTTTTTCTTTTTTTTTTTCTCAATTTCTTCATGAGACCTTCTTTCTAGATTCTGTCAAAAGCTTTCTTTAGATATATCCATGCCACAAGCACCTGTTTCAAATCCTGGATTGCAACCTCAATTTCTTGAGAGAGAGGTCGGTTGGCTGACCTTCCGAAGACTAACACTGCCTAAAGTCCGGTTTATAATGTTTACAAGCACCTTGTGATACTATTTCTGTGCTGCCTGAAGTATGCATGTGTTATGGCAGAGAAATATGTCAGCACACAAAATGCTACATGCTGTTGGAGATTACTGTGTGCTTCACGTCTCAAGATGTGCAGAAGCAGGACTGCCCATGCCAGTCAGCAAGGCACTTGTTGAGTGTGTTCTGTATCTACATTCCTCTGCTGTGTTAACCATGAGTGTACATAGAAATGGTTACAGTAAAGCTTTTGTGTACACCATTACATGAGTTAATTTAAATAGAAAGAATGTCTGACTCGGCTGTATAGTGTGTATTCTCTCCCCCCCCTACCAACACTCTAATAGATTCATTGTTTCGGAGCTACTATTACTATTAAAGATCATCCGAGACTCATCAATCTGTTTCGTGTACCACAGCCAAAGGGCGCTGTGGTAGTAAAGTGGCAAGCATGCTTACCTGCCACCCTGATGGTCATGTGTTCGAATCCCCTTTAAGGTAAATATTTACAAATTGGCCTGGGCTCCCAGGTCGACCTAGCCTAAAATGTGTGCCAGGAAATGTCCAGGGAAGTAAAACCAGCCATTGTGATAATGACCACATCAACCATGAGAGCTGATTGGTCTATACAAATGTGGGGCTAGCACCATGTACCCAATACATCTCAAGTGTAAAAAGGTCCTTGACTTTTTTCCATTGAAAGAACATCCAAGACTGCATTGGCTTCAGTATACCACTAAAGAACATCCAAGACTGTACATTTGTTTCAGTATACCACTAAAGAACATCCAAGACTGTACATTTGTTTCAGTATACCACTAAAGAACATCTGAAACCAACAATTTATTTTGAGGTGCCATTGAAAGTACCTGTTGATGGGTACAGTGGACTTTTAATGGCATATCAAAACAAATTGATGGGTGTGGTGGACTTTCAATGACATATCAAAACAAATTGATGGGTCTGGGGTGACTTTTAATGGTACATCAAAATAAATTTCAAAATATTACAATATTTCCTGTTCTCATGACATGACCAAAGCATTTTAATAAATTTCTTCTGCATCTCATCTTGGCCTCTTTTGAAACATCTACAGAAATTGTACTAATTTTAGTTGCCCACAGTATTTGTAACATTCTTCTGTACAACCATTTTGTTGTGACTTCAGTGGGTATCATTATAGCATTTAACTAATTGTCCATTATTCACACAAATGTGTTCAAATGAGTTCTATGTGACACTTACAATATCCTATAATGACTTCCTGGGATAAGCATGTATTGAACATAATATCATTTATGTAATAACATTCAATCTTTGAATGCCTACTCTATTTCTGTGATGCATCGTGTTTTGTTGTTGTTGTTACAGCTGATGTCAGAAAGTTGGCAGAATCAAATACATTTTCTGAAGTTCCCCATTCTGGATCAAAAGTAACAGCTTCATCGTGGATCCATTCTTCTGTGTGGCATTTGCTTTGTGTCACATTGACAGTGTATGCTATACTGTGTGACAGTTTCACAGGCATTGGGTGTTAATGTTTGCTACAATATTTTACATCTATTTGTGCATATATATATATATATATAATTATTTATTTACATAACAATATAATCTTAAATATGCTAGAAATCATATATTATTAATCAGGGAATAGTCTCATGTATAAAAGCATAAAAACATAAATCTGTCAACAACAAAAAAAAAAGCTACAGCAGATAACAGTCACACAATTTCTCTTGATTTAAAACTTCACGTCTGTTTACATATTTGTAACTGTCAGCTTGGTTTTTGTTTCTTGTCTAATTGTTTAGTCTGATTCAGAGATATTTAATTGTACATCATATTTCAACAACCAAACCAATATATGTTCACTTTGTTTTTAACCTTCTTTCATAATATGCCAACTTTTACTTAACATGTTTCTATACAATCATATAAATGTTTTATGTTCTCGGTTACCTCATGTCAGTTATCAATACATTTCTATTACAACCAATAAAAACTGTTTCGAGTTTTGCATGGCAATACTGTCACTGTTGAAGTTAATACTCAATTCTTCGAAATTCCGCTTCTATCCGAGAGCATGAAGGAAAGCAAGATCTTGCAACCTAATAAATCTGGAATAAGAAGACCCAAACTATCTTGGAAAATGATCTACACTTTGGCTGTTGACAGCGAAAAATGCCTCATCTTGAATTATAAAAAGATAGTAGTAAGTTATATAAAAGAAATGGATCGTGCCCAATGTACAGTTGAAGTCAGTACCTTGGGGCAAGAACAGAACTTCGAATAACATCAGTCATGAGATGTGTCACAGAAACAAAGAACAGAACAGGCAAAAACTACATTTTATAAAATAAAGAACAGCTCAAAAGAATTCTTGCATAGGACCAATTGTAACATATAAAATCTGGATCATTCATTAATTGAAGTCACAGAAATGTGGGTTTACAGAAAAATTCTTAAGATACTTTGGACAGCCAATTGCTTGGCAGGACAAGACATGGACAACCTACTGCGAACAATAGAAAGAAGCATTTTAGGCCGAAGTATAAGCTGAGAAAAACAAGAACATGCTGCAACAACTAAAAGATTTATGGAAAAGATAGAGGAAAACAACATTCGTGGCTTAAAAACATAGCAACCACATTGATACATTTTACTGGAAACTATGAGATGTAGAGAAGTATGACTGCCAACACAAGGCACTTGATGATGATGAAACTACCTTGACTTGTGATCCACTGCAGTTAGAGAAAATGCATTGAAAACATTGATAAGATGAGGTTCTGGTACAAACAGTTGGCCAAGGTGTTCACTAAATATTGAACTCAGTGCTTAATGCCAGATTGTAAATGTATTAAACATGGCTGACTAGATTCATCAAACAATTAAACACATTCATCTACATTCAATGAAGTAATCATCTCATTCTTTATCTTCAGTATTTGTTCCTCTTATATGTCACACGAAGACTACAACACCTGCTGCCAGAAATAAACTTCAATGGACTCTGACATAGCAGCTTGATCATCCGGATTTCACTGGCAACATTGCTTTCCTCTGCCACATATGAATTCAGATGTAAGATAAATTAAACACACCTGAAGAGATGTCACAATTAGGTCTAAAAATTCATAGTAAAACACAGACTGGTACATGGCCAGTATTACATCCCACAGGGAGTGAACCCAGAGCATCCAGAAAAAGTTGGATTTCCTACACTGCTACTATGTAGGTGGGTTTCCAATTCAATCGTCCACAAATGAAGGTGACCTCCTCCACGACAGCCAAGACTGAAGATGATCTCCTACCACAACAACCCAGACATCCACAACTGAAGGTGATCTTCTACCACAACAACCATACATCCATAACTGAAGGTGATCTTCTACCACAACAACCCATACATCCATAGCTGAAGGTGATCTTCTACCACAACAACCATACATCCACAACTGAAGGTGATCTCCTACTACAACAGCCCAAACATCCACTACTGAAGGTGATCTACCACAACAACTCAGACATCCACAACTGAAGGTGATCTTCTACCATAACAACCCAGACACCCACAACTGAAGGTGATCTTCTACCACTAACAACCCAGACATCCACAACTGAAGGTGATCTACCACAACAACCCAGACATCCACAACTGAAGGTGATCATCTACCACAACAACCCATACATCCACAACTGAAGGTGATCTACCACAACAAGCCCAGACATCCACAACTGAAGGTGATCTCCTACTACAACAGCCCAAACATCCACAACTGAAGGTGATCTACCACAACAACCCAAAATCCACAACTGAAGATCTTCTACCACAACAACCCAGACATCCACAACTGAAGGTGATCATCTACCACAACAACCCAGACATCCACAACTGAAGGTGATCATCTACCACAACAGCCCAGACATCCACAACTGAAGGTGATCTTCTACCACAACAACCCAGACATCCACAACTGAAGGTGATCTACCACAACAACCCAGACATCCACAACTGAAGGTGACCTACCACAACAGCCCAGACATCCACAACTGAAGGTGATCTTCTACCACAACAATCCAGACATCCACAACTGAAGGTGATCTACCACAACAGCCCAGACATCCACAACTGAAGGTGATCTTCTACCACAACAGCCCATTCATCCACAACTGAAGGTGATCTTCTACCACAACAACCCAGACATCCACAACTGAAGGTGATCTTCTACCACAATAGCCCAGACATCCACAACTGAAGGTGATCTACCACAACAACCCAGCCATCCACAACTGAAGGTGATCTACCACCACAACCCAGCCATCCACAACTGAAGGTGATCTACCACAACAACCCAGACATCCACAACTGAAGGTGATCTCCTACCACAACAGCCCAGACACCCACAACTGAAGGTGATCTCCTACCACAACAGCCCAGACACCCACAACTGAAGGTGATCTCCTACCACAACAGCCCAGACACCCACAACTGAAGGTGATCTCTTAGAGCCTTTCATCGTAGCACAGAAAGGTGTCGGCAAACAAACTGATATATGCCGTTGGAAATTTCAAGTTGTGGAGAAGCATGATCACCCAAGCCAGTCAACATAGCACTTGATAAAATGATTTTGTGACACTCTTTATGCAATATTGTGTATTCTTTCTTTCCTCTCCCCTACCACAACTTATTACTTATTATAAAAAAAACCTTAATTAATGCAACAAAACACTGGTAAGATGATACAATGAACATGCAAAAACCTGCTACAAACACAAAGAAAAGACATGGCCTTTACTCTCATTACTTATGGAAAAATTGTCAATATCTAATTACAATTATGATTATCTGTGAGTCACAGCATTCTCACTACTTTGCTCCTCATTCTTAAACCTCTTCTCAAAGAGGAATTTGGCTTCTGACTCAAAAGTCTGCATTTTTTTCCTTTCTAAGTATGGTTTGACAGCAACAAAGTATGCTGACGCAGCTCCCAGCACACCTACAATGATCATTAGAGGTTTCATTGCAGCCTTTGTAAACCTAGAAGCCATGATAAAACCTGTACAAGACAAACAAAATGAACCATTAAATTAAAGGCTCACACTGATAAGCAAAGTCAATCTCATGGCAGATGTGCCGAGTATTAGGTCATCACATAAACTAGAATTATGAGGTAGGGATGCCGAAACATTTCTGGGCCCTGTTTTACAATGCACAGCCGGAGCCCAGTGCACACTGCTAGCATAACTTTTGCTACTATTGGGGCTCATCTTCAGATCACTGCGATGTTAAGTCAGCATCAACCATTGTTATCACCACTACTTACAAATAAAAGGCTGTTTAGATAAAATTTGTCTATAATAACAGACAAAGATTGAAATTGTCTACATTAACAGACCCAGCAGACAGACACTTGTCTACATGCACAGATTCAGCAGACATTGTCTACATCCACAAACTAAGACATACATTGTCTACATCAACAGACTAAGACAGACATTGTCTACATCAACAGACTAGGATAGACATTGTCAACATCAACAGACTAAGATAGACATTGTCTACATTAACAGACTAAGATAGACATTGTCTACATCAACAGACTAAGATAGACATTGTCTAAATCAACAGACTAAGATAGACATTGTCTACATTAACAGACAAAGACGTTGTCAACATCAACAGGCTAAGATAGACATTGTCTACATCAACAGACTAAGATAAACATTGTCTACATCAACAGACTAGGATAGACATTGTCTACATCAACAGACTAGGATAGACATTGTCTACATCAACAGATTAAGATAGAATTGTCTACATCAACAGACTAAAACAGACATTGTCTACATCAACAAAGTAAGACAGACATTGTCTACATCAACAGACTAAGATAGACATTTTCTACATCAACAGACAAAGACATTGTCTACAACAACAAAGATAGACATTGTCTACATCAACAGACTAAGATAGACATTGTCTACATCAACAGACTAAGACAGACATTGTCTACATCAACAGACTAAGATAGACATTGTCTACATCAACAGACTAAGACAGACATTGTCTACATCAACAGACTAAGATAGACATTGTCTACATCAACAGACTAAGATAGACATTGTCTACATCAACAGACTAAGATAGACATTGTCTACATCAACAGACTAAGATAGACATTGTCTACATCAAGAGACACATGTTGTCTACATCAACAGGCTAAGATAGATATTGTCTACATCAACAGACTAAGATAGACATTGTCTACATCAACAGACTAAGATAGACATTGTCTACATCAAGAGACACATGTTGTCTACATCAACAGGCTAAGATAGACATTGTCTACATCAACAGACTACAGATAGACATTGTCTACATCAACAGACTACAGATAGACATTGTCTACATCAACAGACTAAGATAGACATTGTCTACATCAAGAGACACATGTTGTCTACATCAACAGACTACAGATAGACATTGTCTACATCAACAGACTAAGATAGACATTGTCTACATCAACAGACTAAGATAGACATTGTCTACATCAACAGACACATGTTGTCTACATCAACAGACTACAGATAGACATTGTCTACATCAACAGACTAAGATAGACATTGTCTACATCAACAAACTAAGATAGACATTGTCTACATCAACAGACTAAGATAGACATTGTCTACATCAACAGACTAAGACAGACATTGTCTACATCAACAGACTAAGATAGACATTGTCTACATCAACAGACTAAGATAGACATTGTCTACATCAACAGACTAAGATAGACATTGTCTACATCAAGAGACACATGTTGTCTACATCAACAGGCTAAGATAGATATTGTCTACATCAACAGACTACAGATAGACACTGTCTACATCAACAGACTAAGACAGACATGGTCAACATCAACAGGCTAAGACAAACATTGTTTACATCAACAGACTAAGATAGATGTCTACATCAGCAGACTAAGACATTGTCTACATCAACAGACTAAGATAGATATTGTCTACATCAACAGACTGAGATAGACATTGTCTACATCAACAGACTAAGATAGACATTGTCTACATCAACAGACTAAGACAGACATTGTCTACATTAACAGACTAAGATAGACATTGTCTACATCAACAGACTAGGATAGACATTGTCTACATCAACAGACTAAGATAGACATTGTCTACATCAACAGACTAAGACAGAAATTGTCTACATTAACAGACTAAGATAGACATTGTCTACACCAACAAACTAAGATAGACATTGTCTACTTCAACAGACTAAGATAGACATTGTCTACATCAAGAGACACATGTTGTCTACATCAACAGGCTAAGATAGACATTGTCTACATCAACAGACTACAGATAGACACTGTCTACATCGACAGGCTAAGACAGACATTGACTACATCAAGAGACACATGTTGTCTACATCAACAGGCTAAGATAGACATTGTCTACATCAACAGGCTAAGATAGACATTGTCTACATCAACAGACTAAGATAGACATTGTCTACATCAAGAGACACATGTTGTCTACATCAACAGACTAAGACAGACATTGTCTACATCAACAGACTAAGACAGACATTGTCTACATCAAGAGACACATGTTGTCTACATCAACAGGCTAAGATAGATACTGTCTACATCAACAGACTACAGATAGACACTGTCTACATCAACAGACTAAGACAGACACTGTCTACATCAACAGACTAAGACAAACATTGTCTACATCAACAGACTAAGATAGACGTTGTCTACATCAACAGACTAAGATAGACATTGTCTACATCAACAGATTAAGATAGACATTGTCTACATCAGCAGACTAAGACATTGTCTACATCAAAAGACTAAGAAATTGTCTACAACAACAGACACATATTGTCTACATCAACAGACTAAGATAGACATTATCTACATCAATAGACAGCAGGCAAAATTGCCTACATCAAGAGAGTCAGCAAATAGACATTAAGCACTTTAAAAAAATATATACAAATGAAATGCATGGGGTATATCAACAGATAAAGTGGAATATTGATGTTAATTCAATGAGGAAAAATACTAGGCTGAACAAGAGTTGCAAAACAGACAGTGACAGATATATATGGATAGCTGAAGCAGCTGGGCAACAAATAATAATAATACAAGCAAGAATTAATTCATTATATCTTATGATGGAGCGGGAGTGGAGAGCCATGATTGCCAACGTCTGCTCCAGACCAGACTACTGAAGAATTATACCTGGCATTTAAACATGAAAACACCATAACCCAGTCAACTTTCAAAAAGATAATGGTATGAGTTCAGCACTAAGATGGTGTCGACTGCCGAGTTAAAACATGGCTAGCTGTTTAAGATGGATATGAGCATTAAGGTAGAGAATATGTCAACAGCTGCAGCTAATTATTTTCCAGTGAAAACATGTAACGATTGTTTTACAAATGTAGTTTTCAGTTTTGCTGCTTATTAGTGTGTCTGATTCCTCTTTCTATCCCTGTCCTGTGTAAGGGTATCGATCATGCCTTGTCCAAACTGTTGATCTATTGTTAATTTCAAAACTGTTCTGTACCTCCTTTTTTATATAGCTAAAAAGGACTGTTTCAGTTCACATTTGAGATCTGATAAGCCTAATTCTCTTATTACAGTCAAAGATTTTGACTACAAACTAAGACTGTTTTTCTGTTCCAACCAATGCTATGATTATGACAAAAGATTCCATCCATCATGTGCCATACTGATAAGCGTGGGCGGTCATGTTTTGCCATCTCACCCGATCACCAGAGTCATGGACCAGCTTTGTGTTTCTGTCTCGACCACGCCATGTGGCCAAGCCATCCAGGTATCTAATCCCTGGTTTTCCCCTTTGGTCTCCTCCTCCCGATCCCGTCAGCTGTCACCAAGTTCTCCAATTCATCTCTTCCCACTTCATGCCCAAAAAATGTTGACTGTCCACGTCCAATGTCTCCAATCAGTTTACGATCTTCATTTTTTCTTGTAGGACTTGTTCATTGGTTTTTCTGTCTGTCCGTGGTATTCTTTGCATTTTCCGCAGAAACCATATTTCCACAGCCATTAGATATTTTTCAGCTTGTCTGCTCATTGTCCGCGCTTCACATCCATATACAAGTATAGGTTCTATGTAGCACTTCAACACCCTTTTTCTCATTTTAATTGATATCTTTTTATTGGTCAGTATGTTTTTCATTTTGCAAAAGGCTACCTTCGCCATGGCAATTCTTGTTCTTATCTCTTCAAGGCATCTCCCATCAGATGTTATGACTGTTCCGAGATAGCTGTACCGATTAACTTGTTTAAGAATATGCCCATTCACTTGTATATAACATTGTGGTATTTCTTCCTTCCTAGTGACGACCATAATCTGTGTCTTCTTACAATTGAATTCTAACCCTAGTTGTTCACTGAGTGCAACAACCGCATCTACTAAATTTTGCAGATCCTGTTCATTGTCTGCAATCAAGACTGTACCATCTGCAGATCTAATGTTATTGATGTATCGTCCCCCAATGTTGATTCCTTCCATATCTTCTATGTTTCTGAAAATATTTTCACAGTACAGGGAAAAAAGATCTGGAGACATTACACATCCCTGTCTCACACCTCTCTTAATAGGTTGATATTGACCTACTTCATTATCAATTCTTATAGCAGCTTGTTGTTTCCAATATATGTTTTTTACAAGTCTAAGGTCTTGTCCATCAATTTGTAGATCTTCAAGCATCCTTATCATGTCGACATGTCTCACTTTATCGAAAGCCTTTGTGTAGTCAATAAAGCATAGGTGTAGATCTTTGTTTACTTCTATAGAACGTTCAGTTACTGTTCTCAGTATGTACACAGCATTTACTGTACCCTTGCCTTCTACAAACCCACATTGTTCCTCTCCTATTTCAGGTTGTATTTTTTTCCTAACTCTTTGCATGATAATTCTTAACAAAATCTTTGTGATGTGACTCATTATACTAATTGTTCGATGTTGATCACATTCCAAGGCTCCTGATTTCTTTGGGATTGCAATAAATACAGAATTACATAATTCATGAGGTATATCTCCAGTATCATATATGGTATTCAGGAGTCTGGTAACTTTATCTATTCCGCATTCCTCTAAAGCATTAACCATTTCTGTTGCGATGCTGTCTGAACCGGGGGTCTCGCCAGACCTCATATGGCCAAGAGCATTCTGAACCCCCATCCTCAAAACCGATGGTCCCTCATTATTATTTTAAATATCACACTGTCCCTCTCTGTTATCATCACAAAGGTTTTTCACACAATCTAACCATACATGTAAAATCTTATCCTTTTCTATCATGATTTGTCCATCTTTTGTCTGTAGGCAGCCTGCTGATGTATGTGTTCTCTTTGAGACAAAAGATTGCTATAAGTCTAAATGTTATTTTCACATATAGAATGTCTATTCGGCTAAACTGATTGTTAGACTGTGAAAGATGTTACATAAAAACTGTTATCTGGTGGTGTATGTGGGAATTTGAACAGGCTAGGAGATGAACTGGTATAGTAAAATAATTAGCAGATCTCACACACAAAGAGTTTAGTGAATCTGCAGTTTGTAGTAATGGTCAGTTCCTTCCAGGAAAGCTGGTCAGGTGTAGTGTATAATAATAATAATAATAATAATAATAATAATAATATATGCTGGTATAAAAGTGGATTATTAAGAATTTTCTTCTTTTATCCTTTATAACGCATGCTGAATCCCACTACTTGAGGTCACTAAATCACTGTTAATGTTTGTACTTTGCTCTTTTTTGTAGGATTCATTTAGAGAAAGATAATTCAAAACTGTTTTCCAGTATGTGTTCATAAACTGTTAGAATGGACAATGAGTTTTTAACTCTCACTATCAGAGTGATTTTCAGCAGATGATCAGGAGGGATAATAACTGCAATGAAACAAATTAAAAGGACAGACAATGGAAGTGGTCAGTGAAGAAACCTGATTTCTTTAACGTGTTCTGGCCAAATATAAAAAGAAAACAGTATTAAATGGCTAGGATTCATAGTGCTTTGCTTCAGATTGAAAGCATTAAATATGCACAAGCATACTATTTATTTAAAATTCAAAGTCAGGTCTTGGTTAGATATGACTGAGCTACTGTATGACAGTAGATGGTACTACCTGCTTCTGTTAGCGCCGAATGTTGGGCAATGCTTACCAAACCCGACACCCCATATTGTGCCAATGGCTTCGGGCAGAGGAGCGCAATTGGGAGTGTACAAGCCTTATTCTAGTGTGAGGAAATGCAACCTAAAGACTGAATTTCATGGCAGGGCAGACCAGGCCCTAAGCCTTGGTTGGCAACTGGTCTAGGATCAAAGCTCCGACAGGCAGGCAGACAGAGAGCATTGCTTTGCTGATCCGGCAGCTTCTGCAGCTTGTCTTATTCCAGACGTATTGGTGTTACCTTTCAACTGGAGTACACTAGACAGGCCGAGAGAGAGATTATGCTGCATGGGCAACACATGGTCTCTAAATTCAGCCCAGGCTTTGTGTTATGGAGAGGTATAACTTCATTTTACAAACTATCGTCTGTCAAGATGGCAAGGTGCCAGTCAAGTCAATTTATTTAAATGATCGAAAATATTTGGTGAAAAATAGAATAGTGAGAGCATCTCTAAAGAACCTCTCTTGATTATGAATAACTGATCTCCGTTGATGCAGACATGATACAAATTCTTGAACTCTGAATAACCTTTGTGAATTAATCATATATGTATCGTATATAAGAAACATGGGAAATGATAAGCTAAATGTAATGTGTGTATGTTTTGATCAAGTGCCTAAGGAACTAACAAAACTGTATCTTAATTTTATTATATAACTGCCTAATAGCACATGAAGCCCATAGGCGGGCACTCTCCTGCTGTTTATACTTCACCTCGACACTGCAAGGTACAAGAGGAACATGATGAGATAAAATGAGACTGCCTAGTAATTTTTATATTGTTTCAATTTTAGAACAGTGAATTGTGATAGAGAACAGTACCAAAGATACATCATACATCATACAAAGATACTTAATTGTAATTAGATTGTTGATGTTAATTAAAATGTCTCCTCTGAATACTATAGTCCTACCTTTGACTTCTAAAATAGATAGAAGAATAGTTTCTTTGTATTACTGCAGTACTGTGCTCTTTTCCAGACTCTGTGATCAGTTCTTCTAAGTTCTACTGAAGATAGCTTGTTCCTCTCATCAATTCAATGTCTCTTTCTTCTCTGTACTAATACTAATACTTATAGAAAAACCTCTAATTTAAATTACTAACTATTACATAATTATATACTATTAATATTAAAATACTCTATTCATCAAAGAAATATTACCAGAGAGAAACCAAAAAGCTAAGAAAAAATGGATGACTGAAGAAATCTTAATGCTGGACAAAAGAAAATGGAGTAAAAATGAGAAATAAGAATATGCTAAGATAAATAAAGAAATAAGAGATAAATGTATGAAGGCAAAAGAAAGTTGGTTAAAAGAGCAGTGCAAAGAAAAAAAAAATGAATTAAATTCTATCAAAGTTACAAAAAAATATGCACAGACAAATCAGTGGGCTTACGGGAAGAAAAATAAGAATAAATACAGGGTGTTTGAAATAAAAAACAGGAAAGATATTATTGGAGGAAGGTGCTATAATGAAGAGGTGGAATTAGTATATAAGAGAATTATATGATGGAGAAAGGGAAGAATTAACAGAAAAAAGTAACTTAAAAGGTCAACCTATTCTAAAAGAGGAAGTTGCTGACACTGTCAAACATGAAGAAAGAAAAAACATCTGGACCAGATGGAATCACAATAGAAGAATTAGAAGTATTGGGAGAATTTGGAGTAGGTTTAATACCAAAATGATGAATGATATTTACAGCAGTGGATATTTACCTAACGATATGCTGAAATCTGTATGTATAGCTATACCAAAAATACCAGGAGCAACTGAATGCAGATTCTCGTTCAATTAATCTCATAAACCATGTTACTAAGCTTCTACTCAGAATTATAATAAGAACAAGGAAGAAAATAAAAATGGAAATTGGTTAAGAACAGTATGGATTTATAGAAGGAAAGGGTACAAACAATGCATATATACATTATGGAAACTAATAGAAAGATCAATAGAGACACAGAAAGACATATATTTGTGCTTCACAGATTATACTAACGAAATGACTATTCACAATATAACCGTGAATAGAAAAAAATTATATTCGCAGTAGAAGTAGGTCACGTGATTATTCCTATGCGTGTAGCTATATTATACATTTTTGTTGATGTGTTAACGTGTCCTCAGTAGCGTAGTGATAAGTGTCTCCGCCTGTCACGCGGGAGCCTGAGGTTCGATTCCTCGTCGGTGAAGTGAATTTTTTTTTTTTCATTTTCAGCAAATACGTAAAAATATTAAACATTAGGAACTAAAATATAGAACTGAGAAACTCGAAGCATGTGAATAAAGCGATTGAAGCATATTACTGTCAGCTTGGACCAGAATTATCAGGACATACAAAGTACTGTAGGACGGTAACATAAACAAACATGGATGCCTGGTAACAGTAAGTGTACAGAAACAAAAGTTAACAATTCTTGAACTCGCCTGGGGACACAATTATTTGTAGGGATCGTTATTTGTATGGGGATACCAGTTCTGGAAAATTATTCTTGATATTTAAACAGGACTAATGTAATGTAAAAACAAAATGGGATGCCAGAAGAACGGACAGAAGTAAGAAGAGGGTGATTCATTAAAAATTACGGAGAGTTCAGTAGAATTAAACTCGCAACAGTGAACTTCCTATTTAAATTAACCACCTTCTTAGACTTCTTAATGGCTCAAACTAAAATTGACCAGTAAGCAGACGCTGTGACATGTTTGTTACTTCCCGCAATTCAATTGCGAATATAATTTTTCTCTATTTGCAATTCTATTGCGAATATAATTTGTCTCACCAGGCAGCGACCTGGTGATCGAGTGTCAGATGGATCCAATAGATGTCTTTTTTTAACATGAATTTTATTTGTCAAATAAAATATCTCTGTACGTAGAGTGTGTCCTTGTTGACAAATATTGTCTTTGTGAGGTTTGAAGAAAAAGAACTTGCAAAAAAAGACACGACAAGAAGAGAGAATAATAGAGTCTTCTTCAAATTTGTGTGAATAGAGGCTCATACTATTCACAAAATTTTGTGCTGAATAATCACGTGACCAGTCACAAATTTTTGTGTATAGGGGCTCATACTATTCACAAAATTTTGTGAATAGGGGCTCCCATATGATATAGAACCAGTTTTACTGTATGACAGATAATCTTGGAATGTAAATGAACAAATTAGGAA
Organism: Cepaea nemoralis; assembly: GCA_014155875.1. Taxonomy (NCBI): domain Eukaryota; kingdom Metazoa; phylum Mollusca; class Gastropoda; order Stylommatophora; family Helicidae; genus Cepaea; species Cepaea nemoralis. The sequence continues at coordinate 522,933 of JACEFZ010005737.1, forward strand.
GTATAAGAAGCAATAGAGATGTGGTTCCTGAGAAGAATGATGCAAATTCCTTGGACTGCCAGAGTAACTAACAACGCTTGCCTGAAAGAAGCTAAGCTAATGAAACTTAGATTTATAGTACATACAAAACTATTGGTAAGCGAACCGAGCATTATTTACAACAATAAGAAAGAGATAAACAGCTTTCTTTGATCATGAGATGAGAACAGATGCATTGAAGAACACCGTGACAACTGGAAAGATCGAGGGGAAGAGAGGCAGACCAAGAGAAATGATGCTGGATTGATTGGGTCGATTGGGACGTTGGCATAAATGATAATAGAGGAATGTCATCAGCAGAGTTTATCCAGAACACCAAAGGCCGAGATAAGAGGAGAGACATGAACAACGCCTACGCCAGCTGGTATGGCACTTGAAACTTGCTGATCACTGTGATGATGATGAATATTATTAAAATAAAAGTAAAAGTAATGATGTAAATACTAATAATAATAAATATTACAACAGTATAGGGAGTGCTAGCATCAAGGAGGAATGGTTACACAGCTATCTGATTCCCTTGCCGAAGCCTGACAAAGACCACAAAAAAAATTCAGGGATATCGAATTATAACAATGCAGAATACAATAGGCAAGCTGCTGGAGAAGGTAATTGCCAGGAAGATATCAAGCCAGCTAGAGAGGCAAGGTGTTTTCCCACCTACCCTGGGTGGGTACCGTCCAAAAAGAGAAACCTGGACCAATGCAGCAGTCTTTGCCCATGATGTCTATGAAGGTTTCCACTCAGGCATTGAAACCTTTGCTGCAGCGATTGATCTTGAGGATGCATACAACAGAGTACCATTGGATTTTTTAATGTTTCAGCTTCTTGAACTAAAAGTAAGTCCATTCCTCCTTAGTTGGATCGCTGCAGCCCTCTTCCAACGGAAAGTAGATTTTAGATGTGGCAGTTGGACTTCGGAACCAACAACAATATATCCTGGCCTACCACAGGGATCACCTTTATCTCCGGTACTGTTCAACGCCTACACAGTGAGAATCACCAGTGAGCAGATCACTGGACCTGGCAGGACATTGTCATATGCCGATGATGTTTTAGTGTATCGTCAGGGTAAGGATAGAGAGCAGGTTGCTGTGGAACTACAAACCAAACTCAATCGCATAAGTACTTGGTGTGATGAAGCTGGGGCAATGGTCAACCCAACAAAGGCAACAGTGACTTGGTGCTCGTTGAATAATCATATTGTCAACACTTCAACACCAACTGTAATGCTGTGTTCAGAGACGGTGGAAAGAACGCAGGCAATGAATTACCTAGGGATACGGTTTGATCGAAGCCTTGCTTATAATGTGCACATAGACCAGGTGATAACAAAGGCCAAGCGGGGTTTGGCTGCGATGCGGGTGATGGCGGCAGCAAACTGTGAGCAGCGCCATCTATGTCTTCTGTACGAGGGGCTGGTCATGTCTGTTTTGGAGTATGCAATGGCAATCCTGACACTCAGCCATAAGCAGATAGAAAGGATGGAAAGGATACAGAATGAAGCTATGCACATTATTCTTGGATGTACAAGAGATACAGCATGCAGGGCGATGCGCTACCTTCTTGATTTTCCAACCATTGAAGAGAGAATACAAGTTTGCAGGGCACGCGCCTACCTCAGAGTTAACGCAAACACACAACATCCACTGCATAGTGAAATTAGGAAGGTGAAGGGCAGCAGGTTAAAAAGAGGACGGTCGTGGATGGGTCAAGCCGAAGACATTCTTCAACAGGTGTGTTCACTTGAGGACTTAGAACCTGGCGAGGAGTGGGTGCAAGTGCCAACAGACTTCTGCACATCCTTTTCAGTTTGCATCCAACTAGATAGGAAATGCAGACAAGAAAATCCGGCTGCTGTGGAGGCTGAAGTACAAGCGTTGATTTTCGAGAATTCGCTAGACTGTGACGCGGTCATCTACACAGATGGGTCGGTCATCCGACATGTGAGAAGCTCATGGGCCTTTACAGCTCGGGCCGGAGGGAGAATTGTGAAGGAGGAATCTGGTGCTTTCACTGAAACCACAAGTAGCCTGACCATGGAAATCATGGCAGTAAGTAAAGCAATAACATGGCTCAAGACACAGACATTCACTACTAGGGCTTGTTTCCTTAGCGACTCAATGAACATGATCAAGAGGATAGAGGAGGGGTCGATCCGAAGAGAATGGTTGCTGCCTCTGGAACGGTCTCAGCTGGCAAAGATTAGTTTCGTCTTCATGCCAGGGCATGCGGGAGTACAAGGAAATGAGCGGGCTGACAAGCTCGCAGGTGAGGCTACTGTGGAGGGCGGACGCGCCATGGACCAGGCTGACATTCTGAATGCACTACGAGAAGTAAGACTTTTGCGAGAACCAAGTGATGACTGTGAATCTACAACAATGGCCAGACTGCGGGAGCAGCAAATTAAAAGAGGGGTGGCCAAACAAGAACACTACGCGGGAAGCCAAAGAAGATTGATAAACCAACACAGAACTGGTGTCGTTAGCCGCTACACGCTGCGGGATTTGCTGAGGAGGGGATCCGAGCACTTATGGACTGAATGGTTAGATGTGCAATGAGGATGATCTGTCGACTAACTAACTAACTAATATTATAAATTATACTAATATTAATAAATATTTATTATTTTATTAATAAATTATTATTAATTAACAAATATTACATAACAATAATTAAATTAATCCGAAAGTCAAGCAATTGGCTATGATTATGAAACAAGCAATTAAACAAACAATCGTATCGACTCGTGGATGTGATGTCTCGGTTTGCTTACCAATAGTTTTGTACTATAAAATGCAGACCACACATCGAAACAACGACCTCTGAAAGTGAAAGGCGAAGTTACGTGCCGCCGTTTGAAGTCTTCTAGAAATTTCGCAAAATTCTATGTGACTATATAATTCCTTGCTAAATTTAAATTATGTCGATCCCTAATAGTGCGTCTTATAGTTAACCGCTTCTTTAGACTAATCACTAAACCAAAATAAAACTACTAAAACATAATGTCCGTAATGATTCAATGATCCACAAATCATCATCATATTCATTCCCTAATACTAATATGTAAGTTTTTTTGACAGACAGTGACTTATTATTTTGATAAGGATTAAAAAAAAAAAAAATATACATCCTCATTTATATCTATCACAGATAGGCCGAAAACGTATGTAGGCTATTACTAATATTGTTTAGTTAGGGGGAGGGGGGGGGGCTGAGTGGTCTCGAGGTATGGTGTCCGCCTCGAGTGCTGGAGGTCACCGGGCTCGGGCCCCGGTGAGGACCGGGACCTATCTTTAAAATCCACCTGGACTTCCAGCAATACAATGTCCCCTGGTCTCTGGGTAGTGAGATCGGACGCCCGTGTGTATTGTTGCGCACGTAAAAAATCCTTTGGCAGTTGGAAATCGAAAAACAGTAGCCTAACTGCGCTGCCCGGGCAAAATTTCGAGATTAAAAATCTACCCAAAGTATTTCAGGATCCTCGCCGATGCAACGGAGTTCGTGCATTCTTATATGAGTTTCTCCAGACTCAGGTTTGAGTTAAGAGGAAAACGGAGCACTTATGGGTTAAACCGTGTGCCGTGATGTTGATCCAACAACTAAACTAATATTGTTGACTAGTCGATTAAACTAATATATAATTTTGTTGACTAGTCGACTAAACTAAACTAATATTGTTTAGTTTAGTCGATGGATCAACATCACGGCACACGGGTGTAACCCATAAGTGCTCCGTTCTCCTCCTAACTCAAACCTGAGTTTGGAGAAACTCATCTCAGTACACAAACTCCGTAGCACCGGCGAGGATCCTGACTGAAATACTTTGGGTAGATTTTTAACTCGAAATTTTGCCCTGGTAGCGCCGTTAGTGACATTAGGCTACTCTTTTTCGATTTCCAACTGCCAAGGAATGTTTTACGTGCACAACAATACACACGGGCGCCCGATCTCACTACCCAGAGACAATTTTGTTACTAGAAGTCCACGTGAAAAACAAATCCCGGTTCTCGCCTTGAACCCGGGACCTCCAGCACTCGAGGTGGACACCATACTCCGAGACCACGCAGCCCCCGATAGACGAATCGCTAAATATTTAATCTATATCTATGAAAGGCGATGCATGCATGCATGCATGCCTGCCTGTCTCTCTGCCTGCCTGTCTGTCTGTCTGTCTGTCTGTCTGTGGGTGGGTGGGTGGATGGATGTATGTATGTATGTGGGTCCGTTCTTTATGCGTTCGCGAACGGTCCATCCGATTGAGATGAAATTTTCTACACGTCTTCTTCTCATTCCAGTGCTACCAACTGTCGTAGTTTTTTTTTTAGTGTACTTCTTCTTCTTCTTCTTCGTTCATCCAGATGTTTTTCGGATGTGACTGCGTTGTGCCTGTTTACAGCAGAGCTGCGTTCTTGCGCCGTTAGGCCGACACATCCGACTTCTGCGGGCATTTGTTGACCGGGTTAACCTTCCCGGGTTTTTTAGTGTACTATCAGCTATTACCTTACTAAAATTTAATTTTGTAATTACATGACTGAACATAAGAAAATATACAACAAGGGACTTAACTTTTAGTAGCATTGTTATATCTTAAGTTAAGTCCCCTGGCTATAGATAGACAGACAGACAGACAGACAGATAGACAGATCCCCGCCAGGGACTGGGCGAAGCCGGGCCGGGTCAGACAGACAGACAGTCGTGAACGGGAACTTATATGACTACTTATATGAATTAAATGAGATGCTCCCCATCAGGGTCTGGGCGAAGCCAGGCCGGGTCAGACAGACAGACAGACAGACAGACAGACAGACAGACAGATAGACAGACAGGCAGATAGACAGATAGATAGTCGGGAACGGGTGCTTATATGACTACTTATATGAATTAAATGAGATGCTCCCCACCAGGGACTGGGTGAAGCCGGGCCGGGCCAGACAGACAGACAGACAGATAGACAGACAGACAGACAGACAAATAGACAGATAGACAGACAGATAGTCGGGAACGGGAACGGGATCTTATATGACTACTTATATGAATTAAATGAGATGCTCCCCACCAGGAGCTGGGCGAAGCCGGGCCGGGTCAGACAGACAGACAGACAGACAAGCAGACAAACAGACAGACAGATAGATAGACATATAGATAGATAGATAGATAGATAGATAGATAGATAGATAGATAGATAGATAGATAGATAGATAGATAGATCCCCGCTAGGGCCTGGGCGAAGCCGGGCCGGGTCAGCTAGTCTATATCTATAAAAGAGACTGTATGTGGCTGGATATGTATTGGATGGGTTCGATAACGGTACATCCGATTGAGATGAAATTTTCTACACGTCTTCCTTTCATTCCTGTGCAACAGACTATAATAGTTTCATAGTGTAAAATCTTCTACTTATTTAATAACATTTACTTTTTCATTTTTCATTATATAATTTCTATTTAGCAGGGGGACTTCACTCTAGAAAAGTTATTTCAAGGGGCATAACTTTTAATAACATTTCTATATACTTTATAGTCATATTGTTGGACTTACTTGCACTATTGTTAAACTCTTTGTCTATAGTTATTTTCATACATATGAGTTATAATAAATAATGATATAATCTTTAAGGCATTTTCAAAGTTTGCATAAAAATAATGCATAATGCATAACATTGTAACCCATCTTTTTCTGCTTAAAGAACTTATCAACTGTCATGTCGGTGATAAAACACAGTTTTCAATTAAAAATAATGAATGGTGTGTGGAAGGACATTCTTTTAAGTTACTGTGCGCCAGGAGCTGGGCGAAACCACGCCGGGTCAAATAGATAGACAGACAGACAGATAGTCGGGAACGGAAGCTTATTTGACTACTTATATGAATTAAATGACATGCTCCCCACCAGGGACTGGGTGAAGCCGGTCCGGGCTCAGACAGATAGACAGACAGTCGGGAACGGGAGAGCTTATATGACAACGTATATGAATTAAATGAGATGCTCCCCACCAGGGACTGGGTGAAGCCGGGCCGGGACAGACAGACAGACAAACAGATAGACAGACAAACAGATAGTCGGGAACGGGAGAGGTTATATGACTACGTATATGAATTAAATGAGATGCTCCCCACCAGGGACTGGGTGAAGCCGGGCCGGGTCAGACAGACAGACAGATAGACAGACAGATAGTCGGGAACGGGAGAGCTTATATGACTACTTATATGAATTAAATGAGATGCTCCCCACCAGGGACTGGGTGAAGCCGGGCCGGGTCAGCCAGACAGACAGACAGACAGAAAAACAAGCAGACAGACAGACTGATAGATAGATAGATCCCCTCCAGGACCTGGGCGAAGCGGGGCCGGGTCAGCTAGTACTAAATAAAAAAAAATAATACTAAATAAAACACTAATATTGTTTTCTTATAAAGTAACTAACTGTATCTAATGGAAACTTTTGCAACAACCTTTGTTAGAGTATGGCGTCGTAGCAGAGCTCTCGCCTTTCAATCTCATAGACAGCTGGCTGCCCGTTATATTTTCAATGCTAACCGACTACATCTGAAGCTCAACCCTAGCTCTTTTAATTTTCAAAAATGGAAACAGGTAATTGAAGTGCTCATGGTAATAAATTAACGGTTCTTATGAATAAAATTAATGTATTGAAATAATTGTCTTGGTAACTCACTTGACATCAAGTCCAGTAGATTGAGTTTGTGAAATCCCGGTGATGCGTGTCTTAACAAGCTAAAATATAAATACTAATACCAACATGATCACTACTTCTTTCCTTTCCTCACTGTAAGTGCCAATGAATACCTTTACATTGATTTCTAATACCATATAATTATAAGCAGGCTAGATATCACTGTAAGTGTATTGTTAGATTAAAAAGCTTTGCGAAATGATAGCTATGAATAAAAATAAAAGTGATATGTAAATTATATAGTTACACATGTCCAGGTGAGGTACTGCTTAGTACTCACAGAAGACAAAAAAGAAAATAAGTGCACATAACAAAATACATTGTAGAACAAGAACATTGCAAGTTATAGTAATATTATGGTTGCACAAGATTTCAAACCATCACCACCCTTACTTTATCCTAGAAAAAGAAAAAGAAAGCATTTAGATATATTTCAGCACTTGTCTTGGTGTTCATAACATATATAGACAACATATGTAAAGAAACCAGCCAAGCAGAGACAGCAAGAATACCGCATGACAAGAACACAGAAGAAGAACCATCTGCAAATCTAACCATTAGAGAACTCCTGTTTGCGGACGACCATGCACTAATAGCAAAATCAGAAGCTGAATTACAAGACCACATGAATAGTCTAAACGAAATGTGTAGGGAACATAACATGAAAATTAGCACAAGCAAAACAGAGGTAATGACTATAACTAAAGAAGAACAAACAACAACAATTCACCTAAACGAACATCCCTTGAAACAAGTAAAGAGTTTCAAGTACCTAGGAAGTATAATATCATCAAATGGCAGATCAGAAGACGAGATCGAAAATAGGTGCAATAAGGCAAATCAACTCATTGGACAAAGAGCACCAATACTAAAGAACAAACATGTATCAATAACTACTAAGAAAGCACTTTGCAACACAATCTTCCTACCAACTCTATGCTACCAATGCCAAACCTGGACAATGACAGAAAAAGAGAAAAGAAAAATCACAACAACAGAAATGAGGTTCCTGAGAAGAATACTCAACATATCAAGAAGAGATAAGATCAGAAATGACGAAATCAGGACTAAAGCAGGGGTTAAAGCAGCATTAGATTTTATTAGAAAGCAGCAAGTCAAATGGTTTGGCCATGCAGGTAGGTTACCAGTCAACAGCATACCACAACAAGCAATGATGTACAGACCAGATGGAAACAGAGGAAGAGGCCAACCACGTAAACGTTGGACGGAGGGAATAGCAGAGTCCATGGGAATATCGATATATGAAGCCCATAATCGGGCTCTCTCACGATGTTTATACTTCCCCTCGACACCGCAAGGTACAAGAGGAACATGATGAGATGAGAGTACTGGTTAAGCCTCTAAACAGAATACTTGTTTATTCAAGAATATTGCTATGAAATTTGGAGGGAAACTCAGAATCCATACACAAGTATTAATAATGGTGTCATCTGATATTGCCTTCATTTCTCTAATCCATTGTAAGTTCTCATACATATTGTTTACTTGATATTGACAGTACTCCGATATTCATATAACATTGAGAAATATAAGTTAGGACAATTAAAAGAAATTAATACAAATAAAAATTAATATTTCAAGTCAACAACCAAGACAAGTAAGGGACTTAACATACCTAGGGAGCATAGGTTTTATTAAATAGAAAAGCCAGTAATTACATTGAATATGGATGCAACACATCAAGTGGGCACTGTTCCGATTGACGGTCCCAAATAGTTCCGCAGTGAATGATAACTCTTAGGAGTAAACAGTCTCCCTTACAGGGCCTCATTGGGTACCGGTAAATACGAAACACAGCAGAATGTTCTTTTACGTTACAGTAGTTAGCTATTGCTTTCTGAGCGAGAATCAACGTAGCTGCGTAGTATGCCAGCTGGCGTAGGCGTTCATGACTCTCCGCAGATCTCGGTAATTGATTTTCTGGATCAACTCTGCTGATGATATTCCTCCAAGCCACCGCCTCAATCTATCCAGCATCACCATCAGTAGCTGGATGACGGTCTGGTGTCGCCTGTTGCTCATGACTGTCCCTACCGGACGAGGATGTCCTAAGATAGTCGTACCTTGCCATCAGCGTGCCGAAAGTTTAAGAGCTCGAAGTTAGAATGCCCTCGTCCTTTCGGTCACGTCGACTGCTTTTGAAATAATTTGTTAATTGCACGTCCGTTACATGACGTCTCCACAACCTCAGCACTTTTTGGCTGTTGCAATTTGCTAAACAATTTTGCGTTCATTAGTTTGACATTGCTTACTAAACAGCCTACGCTTATATGAGTGTATGGAAACCAGTGCAATGTGGTCTGCTACAAAATCGGCTGCAGCTGTGCATTAAACGTGGTATGTAGGATTGCGAATTCGCCACAGCCACAGAATTCGCAGCAAGAGTAACAAAAACACTAAAACTATTGGCCCACAAAGGTTTGTCGACTTAGTGATGGCGATTCTCAAATACGGACAATTACGTGTGCGGATTCTGTAATTTAAAGTCACGTTGTCGCTTTTTGAGTGTAGCTAAAGCTAAGGTCTTCTTCTTCTTCTTCTTCTTCTTCTTCTTCTTCTTCTTCTTCTTCTTCTTCTTCTTCTTCTTCTTCTTCTTCTTCTTCTTCTTCTTCTTCTTCTTCTTCTTCTTCTTCTTCTTTCAACGTTTGCACAGCATCCATTGAAGTGGGTAGATGTTCGCTCTCAACCCTTGTTCCATTTTGGTCAACATTTTTCAACTTCGACGGTTGAGGTTTCTTTTCTGGATTCCTCCACCTATTGGCAGGTTTCTGTGAAGATTGTGCTGTAGATGACAACACGGGGGAGTCTCCGTGGCGAAGTGATCAAACCATCTGCCTCGGGCTCCGAAAGTTGTGGGTTCGATTCCGTCAACCGCAACCTTCGGTTCATGAGTGCATTTTTTCGGAGACTTCTGAGGGTCGTCGCTGGAGCTACGGAGTTCGTACTTTGTGCGACGCTTTCCGCGCTGCGGAAAGAGACTCAGCCATGTGGTATAAAAATCCGGTGCAATGAAGTCGACTTTTAAACGACTTTTAAGCGACGACAGGGGCAATCCCATCACAGATAATAAAGTGTATATCATTCATCCATTCATTCATCAGATAATAAAATGTCTATCAAACAACATTCAGATAGTAACGTGTCTATCATTCATTCATTCATTCATTCATTCATTCATTCATTCATTCATTCATTCATTCATTCATTCATTCATTCATTATTCAGATAATAAAGTGTCTATCATTCTTTCATCGGATTATAAAGTGTCTTTGATTCATTCATAAAATAATAAATTGTTTATCATTCGTTCATCAGATGATAAAACATCTATCACTCATTCATCGGATAATAAAGTGTATATCATTTATACATCAGATAATAACGTGTCTATCATCCATTCATTCATACATTCATCAGATAATAAGTGTCTCTCAAGACACCGCATGACGAGAACACAGAAGAAGAACCATCTGCAAATCTAACCATTAGAGAACTCCTGTTTGCGGATGACCAAGCACTAATAGCAAAATCAGAAGCTGAATTACAAGACCACATGAATAGTCTAAACGAAATGTGTAGGGAACATAACATGAAAATTAGCACAAGTAAAACAGAGGTAATGACTATAACTAAAGAAGAACAAACAACAACAATTCACCTAAACGAACATCCCTTGAAACAAGTGAAGAGTTTCAAGTACCTAGGAAGTATAATATCATCAAATGGCAGTTCAGAAGACGAGATCGAAAATATGTGCAATAAGGCAAATCAACTCATTGGACAAATGGCACCAATACTAAAGAACAAACATGTATCAATAACTACTAAGAAAGCACTTTACAACACAATCTTCCTGCCAACTCTATGCTACCAATGCCACACCTGGACAGTGACAGAAAAAGAGAAAAGAAAAATCACAACAGAAATGAGGTTCCTGAGAAGAATACTCAACGTATCAAGAAGAGATAAGATCAGAAATGAAGAAATCAGGACTAAAGATGGGGTTAAAGCAGCACTAGATTTATAAGAAAGCAGCAAATCAAATGGTTTGGCCATGCAAGTAGGTTACCAGTCAACAGCATCCCACAACAAGCAATGATGTACAGACCAGATGGAATCAGAGGAAGAGGCCGACCACGTAAACGTTGGGCGGAGGGAATAGCAGAGTCCATGGGAATATCGATATATGAAGCCCATAATCGGGCACTCTCACGAAGTTTATACTTCACCTCGTCACCGCAAGGTACAAGAGGAACATGATGAGATGGGATGAGATTCATTCATCAAATAATAAAGTGTCTATCATTCGTTCATCGGATAGTAAAGTGTCTATCGTTCATTCATCGCATAATAAAGTGTCTACCATTCATTTATCATGTAATAAAGTGTCTGTCATTCATTCAGCATATAATAAAGTGTCTGTCATTCATTCATCATATAATAAAGTGTCTGTCATTCATTCATCGGATAATAAAGTGTCTTTAATTCATTCATCGAATAAAAACATGTTTATCACTCATTCATTCATCAGATAATAAAGTGTCTACCATTCATTATTCAGATAATAGCGAGTCTATCGTTAACTAACGCATTCATCAGATAATAAAGTGTCTATCATTCTTTCATCAGTTAATAATGTATTTATCATTCATTATTCAGATAATAAAGTTTTTATCATTCAACCATCAGATAGTAAAGTGTCTATAATTCCTTATTCAAATAATAACGTGTCTATCATTCATTCATCGGATAATAAAGTATCCATCATAAATTCATTCATCAGAAAAGTGTCTATCATTCATTCATTCATTCGTCGGACAATAAAGTGTCTATATTTCATTACTCAGATAATAACATGTCTATCGCTGGTCTCCCTGGCCTAGGAGTTGTCTTTCTCCTTAATCCCGTATATTCTCGTGAGTAACGTAACCTGCGCGAGAATCAGTTGCGGTTCTCGCCGCGTTGGTAACTTGCGGGATATGTGAGCTGGCCGCTCAGAAAACAATGGCAAACTACTGAGCGTAATCTTGCCTAGTACATCGACAGCGGTTGAAAAATTCTGATGTTGACCGTAACGTCCTGTAATTTGCAAATAAATAAATAAAAATTCTATCGTCCATTCATTTTCCCGCGCCAGGCGTTCGTTGTCTCGGATGGCTGAGTGAGCTGCACCCCCTAATCGGGATCTTCCCAGCCGACGCAAGTTAGCGAGGCAGGCGTTTCGAGAATGCAACCGCAGCGTAAAGCCAGAGTTGTGGTATGGGGGGGGGGAGGAGGAAGAGCAAATTTGTACGACCGTTCGACGATAAGCGCCACCCCCTCCCTCTCTAGTTCTCTCTCTCTCTCTCTCTCTCTCTCTCTCTCTCTCTCTCTCTCTCTCTCTCTCTCTCTCTGTCTGTCTCTCTCTCGTCACGACACATCTTGTTGATGAGAAATAATCTACATGGATTGGTAGAAAGAATGTATGTGCAGAGAGAAGTGCAAACAAAATATATGTGAAGCAGAAAAGAAAACAACACATTTTTTAAAGTCTGATTTTCAAATCCTTTATTATCACTATCAAATAACAGGTTACTTTTAATTACATGAACAGCAAAAGCAAATAAAGAAAAATATAGAAAAATGTGTGTAACATTGCAATAACAACAATAAAGGTTGCTAAGAGCAAATTTGTACGACCGTTCGACGATAAGCGCCACCCCCTCCCTCTCTAGTTCTCTCTCTCTCTCTCTCTCTCTCTCTCTCTCTCTCTCTCTGTCTGTCTCTCTCTCGTCACGACACATCTTGTTGATGAGAAATAATCTACATGGATTGGTAGAAAGAATGTATGTGCAGAGAGAAGTGCAAACAAAATATATGTGAAGCAGAAAAGAAAACAACACATTTTTTAAAGTCTGATTTTCAAATCCTTTATTATCACTATCAAATAACACGTTACTTTTAATTACATGAACAGCAAAAGCAAACAAAGAAAAATATAGAAAAATGTGTGTAACATTGTAATAACAACAATAAAGGTTGCTCTCCGTCTGGGCGTATGACATTCCACGCTTATCGGCATTGCACCTGATGATGATGATGGTGATGATGATTATGATAATGATGATGATGAACCAACACTGCGAAAATGCGTTACTGGTTGTTTTTTATTTCTTCAAGATTACTTGTAAAGGTGATATATTAACCAACATTCTGCTGTGTTTCGTTTCGAAATTTAGCATCACCCAATGAGGCCCTGTTTTACACCTAATATTTATTATTCACTGCGGAACTATTTGGGACCGTCAATCGGAACAGTGCCCATCAAGTGTCATATGCAGATAACAGAGGAACAAAAACATTTTTACCATAGAAATGTTGTCTGTCTTTACCACTCAAGAAGGATACTTAATGTATGAAGGAAAGGCAGAAAAAAAATTATGTCAGACAGCAAATTGGCTAGAGCACTAATGTTGTAGAAACCAGTAAATAAATATGAATCTGGCATAACCTTCACTACTGACCATGTCCTAATTATAGCTTGGTGGACAGTGCAATGGGTCACTAACACAATAGTCTGGATGTAACCACCTTTTGAGGAGGACTTTGTGACTACCTGATGTTGTGGGAGGTATGATGACCAGTGTGATATAGCTGATGTGGGAGATATGGTGACCAGTGTGATATAGCTGATGTGGGAGATATGGTGACCAGTGTGATACAGCTGATGTGGGAGGTATGATGACCAGTGTGATGCAGCTGATGTTGTGGGAGGTATGGTGACCAGTGTGGTACAGCTGATGTTGTGGGAGGTATGACCAGTGTGACACAGCTGATGTTGTGGGAGGTGTGGTGACCAGTGTGGTACAACTGATGTTGTGGGAGGTATGATGACCAGTGTGGTACAGCTGATGTGGGAGGTATGGTGACCAGTGTGGTACAGCTGATGTTGTGGGAGGTATGATGACCAGTGTGACACAGCTGATGTTGTGGGAGGTATGGTGACCAGTGTGGTACAGCTAATGTTTTGAGAGGTGTGGTGACTAATGTGATACAGCTAATGTTTTGAGAGGTGTGGTGACTAATGTGATACAGCTAATGGTTTGAGAGGTGTTGTGACTGATGTGACACAGTTCATGTTGTGAAAGCTATGGTGACTGATGTGATACAACATGTGCTGGCAGAGAGCTATGGTGACTGATGTGATACAACGTATGTTCTGGCAGAGAGATATGGTGACTGATGTGATACAACGTATGTTCTGGCAGAGAGATATGGTGACTGATGTGATACAACATGTGCTGGCAGAGAGATATGGTGACTGATGTGATACAACGTATGTTCTGGCAGAGAGATATGGTGACTGATGTGATACAACATGTGCTGGCAGAGAGATATGGTGACTGATGTGATACAACATGTGCTGGCAGAGAGATATGGTGACTGATGTGATACAACATGTGCTGGCAGAGAGATATGGTGACTGATGTGATACAACATGTGCTGGCAGAGAGATATGGTGACTGATGTGATACAACGTATGTTCTGGCAGAGAGATATGGTGACTGATGTGATACAACGTATGTTCTGGCAGAGAGATATAGTGACTGATGTGATACAACGTATGTTCTGGCAGAGAGATATGGTGACTGATGTGATACAACATGTGCTGGCAGAGAGATATGGTGACTGATGTGATACAACGTATGTTCTGGCAGAGAGCTATGGTGACTGATGTGATACAACATGTGCTGGCAGAGAGATATGGTGACTGATGTGATACAACATGTGCTGGCAGAGAGATATGGTGACTGATGTGATACAACGTATGTTCTGGCAGAGAGCTATGGTGACTGATGTGATACAACATGTGCTGGCAGAGAGATATGGTGACTGATGTGATACAACGTATGTTCTGGCAGAGAGATATGGTGACTGATGTGATACAACATGTGCTGGCAGAGAGATATGGTGACTGATGTGATACAACATGTGCTGGCAGAGAGATATGGTGACTGATGTGATACAACATGTGCTGGCAGAGAGCTATGGTGACTGATGTGATACAACATGTGCTGGCAGAGAGATATGGTGACTGATGTGATACAACATGTGCTGGCAGGAGAGATATGGTGACTGATGTGATACAACATGTGCTGGCAGAGAGATATGGTGACTGATGTGATACAACATGTGCTGGCAGAGAGATATGGTGACTGATGTGATACAACATGTGCTGGCAGAGAGATATGGTGACTGATGTGATACAACATGTGCTGGCAGAGAGATATGGTGACTGATGTGATACAACATGTGCTGGCAGAGAGATATGGTGACTGATGTGATATAACATGTGCTGGCAGAGAGATATGGTGACTGATGTGATACAACGTATGTTCTGGCAGAGAGATATGGTGACTGATGTGATACAACGTATGTTCTGGCAGAGAGATATGGTGACTGATGTGATACAGCGTATGTTCTGGCAGAGAGATATGGTGACTGATGTGATACAACATGTTCTGGCAGAGAGATATGGTGACTGATGTGATACAGCGTATGTTCTGGCAGAGAGATATGGTGACTGATGTGATACAGCGTATGTTCTGGCAGAGAGATATGGTGACTGATGTGATACAACGTATGTTCTGGCAGAGAGATATGGTGACTGATGTGATACAGCGTATGTTCTTGCAGAGAGATATGGTGACTGATGTGATACAACATGTTCTGGCAGAGAGATATGGTGACTGATGTGATACAACATGTTCTGGCAGAGAGATATGGTGACTGATGTGATACAACATGTTCTGGCAGAGAGATATGGTGACTGATGTGATACAACGTATGTTCTGGCAGAGAGATATGGTGACTGATGTGATACAACATGTTCTGGCAGAGAGATATGGTGACTGATGTGATACAGCGTATGTTCTGGCAGAGAGATATGGTGACTGATGTGATACAACATGTTCTGGCAGAGAGATATGGTGACTGATGTGATACAGCGTATGTTCTGGCAGAGAGATATGGTGACTGATGTGATACAACGTATGTTCTGGCAGAGAGATATGGTGACTGATGTGATACAACGTATGTTCTGGCAGAGAGATATGGTGACTGATGTGATACAGCGTATGTTCTGGCAGAGAGATATGGTGACTGATGTGATACAACATATGTTCTGGCAGAGAGATATGGTGACTGATGTGATACAACATGTGCTGGCAGAGAGATATGGTGACTGATGTGATACAGCGTATGTTCTGGCAGAGAGATATGGTGACTGATGTGATACAACGTATGTTCTGGCAGAGAGATATAGTGACTGATGTGATACAGCGTATGTTCTGGCAGAGAGATATGGTGACTGATGTGATACAACGTATGTTCTGGCAGAGAGCTATGGTGACTGATGTGATACAGCTTTGTCAAGTTACATTTGGTCAGGAAAATATAGGCCTAGCTCCATATCCCCAAACAGCCTAGAACT
The DNA here is from genome assembly GCA_014155875.1 of Cepaea nemoralis. Classification (NCBI taxonomy): domain Eukaryota; kingdom Metazoa; phylum Mollusca; class Gastropoda; order Stylommatophora; family Helicidae; genus Cepaea; species Cepaea nemoralis. The sequence goes on from JACEFZ010005737.1 coordinate 539,158, forward strand.
GTCATTTACCCATTTTTTATTTCTATTCCTGACATCAGCTGTTTATGCCATAACTTGACCTTTCCTGTTTACTTATAGTTATCCAATAATTTTTTACTGCGGATTCATTTACTGTAACATATTTACCTTATTGATCAGTATTGTCCTATCTTTTATTGCCAGATTTTAATCTGCGAATAGACCTTCAGAACCTGGAAGATGTCAAGTTTGAAAACAGCAAATATGTCCTCACTAGTCCAAGATCTTTGGAGGCTTGTTCAAGATTAAATGTTAAGGTACAACAATTCAGGTTCACAATTTGTATAGTCTCTGTTACGTGCCATGTCTTTAACTGGCTGTTTAACAGCTGAATCACTTAGCCATGCAAACTATTTAGTCTTAAAGATTACTTACAATAAAAATTGTGTGTCCCTTGCAGAACCTCAGCCTATTTGGCTTTTTGTGATTTACTAGGTACTTTTAGTTTGGCATTACTTTCTGAATGAGAAGTCAGTATTTATGCCCAAAAGTCAACATTTAAGCCTAACTTATAGGCATGTGGAATGAACTCACTATGCTGTCGTCATGTTATCCTCTCAGCCATGCCAACCTATACAGATGACATAGTCTTACAAATTACTTAGTCTTACTTACCATTCTTCTACCCTTACGTTTAACAGATTAGTACTGAAGAAAAACACCAAACAAAGATTTCATATTATTCTGTTTCAGCTGTCTTATCTTTTTGTCTTCTTCATGTTCAGGTTGTAGTCATTCTGTATCTGCATTTTCTTCAGGCCAGTGTGGCAGCTCATAACTTCTGCTTCAACTCTGCACCCACTGGCCACTTACTGTCTGGCAGCATAGATCTCATAAGTATCAATATTTTCAATCACATTTGAGATGGTTTAGATGGCCAAGTAGTCCTCAGGTGAAAAGTTTGCTTTTGCCATTGGAGTTTTGGAATTTAGTTTATTGACCTTGTCTATCTGATCAGACCAGTTGTGCTGTATGGCTCTGAAACCTGGAGTACAACGAAAGGAGATGAAGCCTTGTTACAAACCTTTGAGAACAAAGTTTTAAGACGCATCTTTGGACCCATTAGGGATACACAAAGTGGAGAGTGGAAAAGAAGAAGTAACAAAGACATTTATGATCTAAGTCCCCGCTAATCACTGGTATCATGAAGGCTAATAGACTACAATGGCTGGGACATATAGAAAGAATGGAAGATAATAGGGAAACAAAATTCGCTTACACTCAGGAAATAAATGACCGTAGACCCCGAGGTAGACCAAGAAGACGGTGGAGAGATAATATATATACAGACCTACAAGCACTTGGAATCAACGACTGGCAAGAGAAGGTCAACCAGAGAGACGAATGGAGACGGATTGTATCTGCAGCAAAAAACCTCAATGGCTGGGAACGCTGAAGAAGAAGAAGACCTTGTCTGTATTTCTCTTCCAATGAGAGATGCATTGTTTGCAGATGATGGCTTTTGCTTCCTGATATGACAGCAGGAAACGGAACTATTTCATTCTGCTGCAAATTTTAGACAAGGCATCAGCTCCCTTGTTTCCAGTAATTCTACCATTGGAAAATCACAGGAGAGCAATAGATCTTTGGATATACTTTAGTTCTGATTTCATACAGCAGGAAAGGTCCGCAGTCAGTGAAGAACACAATTTTGGATGGTAGGTTTGGTCTAATGTTGTGAAGACTTTCAGATTGCTTTTAGGTGTGCAACAGATTCTCTCAGAAGTTTGATGATGTCTTTACAGTTGTAATGATCCCTTGTTTAATCTTTACGTTGTTGTGTATTAAGAACTTGCCAACTTCTCTGTTCCTGATTGCTTGTGTAAACATATGTACATTGAATAGTATTTATCTCCACTCTCTTTAGCTGGCACTTTTGACTGTAATATATGGATGAAGGTGTTTTTCTTTAAGCTGACTTTTACTGGACTTGCAGTTTGACATGCATATGGTTGCTGGTAGGGTATGCATATAAGCTTCTGCCTGTGAAGAAACATCTTTTTCTCTCTTCTGTATGGAAGAGGATGATTGCTGATATACTTTCCCAATGCTTGGATCGAAGTAGTCTTCAAAGTCTCTGAGATTATTCCTATTTTATACTTTATAAAGATAGTAGCTGTGTTTGTTTTAGATGCTATGGTCAAGGTTGATGTAGCATATATAGCAGTGTAGTGGAGACAATGTATCTTAACCGTGACAATAGTGTTTGATGTAGAAATACAAGCAACTCATTGTCTTCAATTCCATTCTTTAATGGTTGGTAGCATACATCAAAAAGGAGTATTCAGGTTCATCAAAAGGATGCATGGCAGTACTTCAAAAGTTGTAGGCCCATAACAAACATGCAGAGTTCCACTATTCCCTCCAGAGACTTCCAACCTACGACCGGTTCGTTCACTGATTTGGTGGTAACTAACTCTGTGACGACTCTGTCGTCACATCACAGCCCTCCCATAGCTACCTCCTACCACGGTGCCCACCTGTGCACTGCTCCATGATTGAAGCCTTACGTTGCACTACTTCACTGCCTCTTACTCCTATAACTCTGTTATACATATCCCATTAAAAATCTAACTGCACTAGTTTCTTAAGATCATCTATTTATTCCTCAATTTTTTCCATCTAGCTTTTATTTTAATATCTCTCTCTCTCTCTCTCTCTCTCTCTCTCTCTCTCTCTCTCTCTCTCTCTCTCTCTCTCTCTCTCTCTCTCTCTCTCTCTCTCTCTCTCTCTCTCTCTCTCTCTCACACACACACACACACACACACACACACACACTCACATACACACACAGACACACACACACACACAGATACACACACACACCACACACACACACAGAGGAAAAAAAGAGAGAGAGAGAGAGAGAGAGAGAGAGAGAGAGAGAGAGAGAGAGAGAGAGAGAGAGAGAGAGAGAGAGAGAGAGAGAGAGAGAGAGAGAGAGACTTTCAGATTTTGAAAGTCCGTTTAATGACAATACTGAGAGAATGGACTAGACAGCTTTGAAAAGTTAGCTCTGAAAGTTCCTATACTTGTTAACTGGGAAAACAGAGAAAGAACACGATCAGTAAGTGTGGTCAGACAACAGTTAATCAATGAACAAGCAGCTTCTGCAGCTTGACTGTAGATGTATTGGCTTCTGAATGCATTGTGGCACAGGCATTGAACAAGGATACTTCTCCTTCAGATGTCTGGAGCAGACATCTACAATCCTAGTCCTCCAATCCTCTCTGTTGTCTGATATTTGGATGAAGTTGGCGTTGCTTACATTATTATTGGCTGCCAAGATCTTTAAGCTTTCCACTTGCAACTTTCTCTGTCTTCTTCTGCCTCTCTTATCTAGTACTCATAAACATGCTATCATTCATTACCACCATTGTCAATACTAAGATGTGCTTATGTATTATGTAAAGTAACGATCCCTTTTACACACTGGGCATGTAGAGCTAAGCCAATATTTGTATAGACCAAAATGGCACTCAGTGGCTGATGTGGTCAGTATCATACCATCTACCTTTACTTCCCAAGACACATCCTGGCACCCATCTTAGGCTGGGTCAACCTGGGAGCCTAGCTCAGTTTTAACAATTCAAATACTCTCCAGTGTGGATCATACTCAAAACCACCACTACAGCACTCAAGTGTCTAGCCGATACACTACCGAGGTTCCCCCATGTAACATGCAGCTGGTATATTTACCAGGTTATTGGCAAAAATACCTTCTCATCCTCTGTACATAACAGTATCTTTATTAGGATAAACTGCAGTCAGAATAAATGACAAATGTCAGCAGTTACAAATATCATTCCGGGATGTTATCTCTCTTATCTAGCCTGTAGAATTGCTCTATAAGCCCTTATCAGAATTCCAGGAAGAATTGCTGCCACAAGACATCCCCTTGCGGACAATCTACGCTATTTATGATGAAAATGAGCAGATCAGACAGCGTAAGTAACTACGTGTTTGTGATAATTTTCTGCTAACTCATTGTGCACCAAACTCACTATTCATTCATTAGTTACTTTTTAGATGTATGCTTTTCTTAACTTCTTCTGTTCTGTCCAGTTGTTACTTTAATCCTTTCAATCTCATACATTAATCCTTTCAATCTCAATTGCTGCTGCTGCCACTGCCACCGCCTAGCTGCCACTGCCACTGCCGTTGATACCACTGCCGCCGCTGTTGCTGCTACTGTTGCTCTGTCATTTGGGTCATGAGTGCATTTTGTTCTGAGAGCCCTGGAGATCATTGCAGAAGCTACACAGTTTGTGCTCTGTGCAAAGCTTTCATTAAGCTGCTCTGCAGAAAGAAGATCAAGCCATACAGGGAAACCCCGTGCAAGGAAGTTGATTCTCTTGCCTTTAACCTCTTTACCCATGATTACTGCTACTAACACTACCATCGACACTGTTGCTACTTGTATATTTGCTGCTACTGTTGCTTCTGCCACTGCTGATCCACACATTGGTAGTTTTGTTTGTATGAAAACAAATATGCTATACATATCTTTTGGTCTGTTCATGACTGAGCTACCCTATTACAGTAGACAGTACTACCTGCTTTCTGTTACCTTCGAATGTTGGGCAGCACTCACCAAACCTGACACCCCATATTGTGCCAACAGCTTCGGATGGGGGAGCGCAATTGGGAAAGTAAACATTGTAGAGCAGACCAAGCCTTAAGCTAGGACCGAAGCTCCTACAGGCGGACAGTTAGAGCGTTGCTTTGCTGATTCCATAGCTTCTGCAGCTTGTCTTGTTCCAGATGTATAGGTGGTACCTTTTCTCTGGTGTTAACTAGGCAGGTGGAGAGAGGGATCATGCTGCATGGGCAACACCAGGTCTCTACATTCAGCTCAGGTTTTCGAGCCATGGTGAGGTATGACTCCATCCCTAGCCTTATCTAGTTTCAGAAGTCAAAGTGAGAGACAGCAGTTGCCTTTTTTAAAGCACAATCTAACAAACTATCGCCCGTCAAGATGCCAGGTGCCAGTCAGGTCTGTGTAGAAAGTATACATTAGCTTGCTTATTTCTATCTTTTGAGCTGATTTGGCAATGATGTTAAAATGCAAATATCCTATCTCCCAGTTGTCTATGCATCTGTTCATATTAAAATGAGAAATCTTTAAGAAATTATTCCTTTTTTTAACTGTCCTTTAGTATACAGATGTCCATGGATATAAAAAAAAACATACTGTACTTCTGCTGTCCTACAGACTTACATTTAATACAGTTTTATTTCTATTATGGTTATTTTAACATCATTATCAAGTGCCTTTCTGACTGGCATAGGCGATCATGCTTCTCCACATCTTGTAATCTCCAACGGCATGTATCAGTAAATGTGCCGACTCACTTCTGTGCCATTACACAAGACTGCCAAGCATTTTCATTAGCCGCCATTCTCTATCTCTCTTTCCACAGATATTTCCAGTTGTCACAACATGTTTCAGTTTTTGTCTTGTCATTATGTGGCCAAAAATGAAGACTGCGTCTTTCTGATGTTTGTGAAAAGTTGTCTTTGCGACTTAGCTTTCCTCAAAATGTCCAAAGTCCTCATTTTGGCTGTCCAAGGAATTTTCAGCAATTTTCTAAAAAACTACATCTCCATAGCTTCCAGGAAATTCTTTTTGCTTGTTTATTAATTGTTCAGAATTCACAGCCATATGTTAAAACTGGTTCTATGTAACATGTAAGAAGAATTCTAACTCTAATGACAGGGACTTAATGCATAAAATGTTCGCTTGATGGAATGCAATGTTTGCTTTTCCTATTCTGTTCTTTGCCGGCTTCGTGGCTTAGAGGTTATAACTTTTCTCTGTAATCTTGTATACTCTCGTCAGTAACGTGATGACGGTGAGAATCAGCAGTGGTTCGAATTGCATCGGTAACTTACGGGGTATGTGAGCCGGCCGCTCAGAAAGCAATGGCAAACTACTGAGCGTAATCTTGCCAAGAAATCAACATACAGCTGAAAGATGCTGGTGTTGACGGCGATGTCCTGTAAAGGATATGCCCCCCCCCCCCCAAAAAAAAATTCTGTTCTTTATCTCTATAATACATCTTCCGTCTGATGTTATCCTTGTACCTAGATATTTGAATTTCTGTATTTGCCTCAGAATAACATCATTTATTTTAATTGTACATTTCGGCATAATCTGTTTCGTTAATATCACCATGACTTCAGTCTTCCTATTATTCAAGCATTGGTGTATTATCTTCTTCTTCTTCGTTCATCCGGAGTTTTTTTTCGGACGTGATTGCGTTGTGCCTGTTTACAGCAGAGCTGCGTTCTTGCGCCGTTAGGCCGACACATCCGACTTCTGCGGGCCTTTGTTGACCGGGTTAACCTTCCCGGGGTGTATTATCTTATTTTACCTATTATTTTAACATACATTAATTATATTCTGTGGTTAACTCTCGCTCACTAATTTGTTATCATTGTCAAGACAGATGAAGCGAAACAATTGAAAATTCTGCAAATTAAAACTCTTTTTTGAAGCTTTCTTAACTTAGTTGTTTGTACACAGGCTTATCTAAACATATCTCTGAGTGACCAGAGTTTTGTCTTGCCCAATACAAAGGCTGAGGTTGACTCAGCCTCATAAAACAGGTATTTAAATGTATCTAGAAAAGTAAAGATTACTGGTATAAACCAGATGATATCACCCCTTGTGGGAGATTTAGTAGTGTAACACCCTAACATGTATCTCCAAGTGTGTGTTATGAGGTACTGAACTGTTTGATACTTTTATATATTTAGAGAAGCTGAGACTTTGCAGAGAAGAGAGAAGCAGGATTGTGAGTGAAGAGAAAGTGCTGGACAAGCTGGGAAACAAGGTGTATGAATCTACTCCTGCAAGTCATGGTATGCATGTCAAGACCTGTCTCTTAGACTTATAGCAGAACACAAAATACAATACAAGGGAGTATGAATCACTCTTAACATAAATGAAACATTTTCTAGTGGCTATTTCTTAATTTAACTTAAATTACAGCATTTTTGGCATATACACTGGATACATTTGTGTAAGTTACCTTCTGCATAAGTTGTAAATGCTCAAAACAAGTGATAAATGTATGTATCAGCAATAGCATAAAAGTTAAGGATCCTTTACACACCTAGACAGCATTGGGCATATGATAGTAAAGTGAAGTGAAGGACCATTTTACACACCTTGACAGCATTGGGCATATGATAGTCAAGTGAAGTAAATGACCATTTTACACACCTTGACAGCATTGGGCATATGATAGTAAAGTGATGTGAAGGACCATTTTACACACCTTGACAGCATTGGGTATATGATAGTCAAGTGATGTGAAGGACCATTTTACACACCTTGACAGCACTGGGCATATGATAGTCAAGTGAAGTAAATGACCATTTTACACACCTTGACAGCATTGGGCATATGATAGTCTGTCGGATAAATAGTTGATGGCTTGACACAAGCTCTTTTGCACCAGAATGAGATTGGTCGTTGTCTAGATTCTAATGCTCCTTCTATATCATTGCAGAGTGGAAGCTGAGCTAGCCACCTGTCTCACACCACAAGTCACCACTGCAGCACACATCCACCAGTCAGTGAACAAGAATGAATTTGCGCACATAATTTCCTTTTAATGATGAATGAACATGGAAACACACAACATATAAATCCAGGAACAATAATTCTCTCAGAATATATCTTCATCACAACCGAACACTCGAATAACACTGCCTTCTCAAGGCCTACTTAATTTCATCCACCAGAGCCATTAACCAGCAACTCTCCTGGCCCAAATTCACTCGATCCAACCCACTCTGGGTCTAGCCTCAACTCCCTATCACCCAAAAAACCCAGCGCGGAGTTCTCTCACTAACTCCAATATCCTTCGATTTTCCAGACCGCCGACCTCACTGTCGGGTCCCCAAAACTCAACTGTCTTATCCAGTCTCTTGACTCTACACACACTCCCCCACAGCTCAAACTGTCTGCTCCACAACTACACTAGCCGGCTGACTTCTCCTCGACTCCCCCTTAAATCACTGTCTTCTCATTTGCCCCCTCCGGGGACCTACTATCCAGCCCCATTTTACCTCCGTCTATTATTTCTCAGGGCCGGTAATGTTAATGACCCCAGGCATGTTACATGGCTCAACCCCAAAGAGATAAAGGATCCTCAGTTCCTCTTTCTCAATGTGATCCTGCCCGTTAAAATTAATTCAGCTGTTACTGGCTCAATGATTTGAGACCATTAAATAGAGTTTTGGAGAACCAAGGAATACCTCCAGGAAAACAATGAAATTTTTACTGAGTATCCCAAATGTCCTTAGGGGTGGTTCCTTGCCTCTCCTCTACCAACTAAATAATTAATCTAGGGTAATTGCTTACAACAATTTTATTATGACAAGAGAACTCTCAAAAGAGAAAATAACCTGTAATTTTCATCATTTATTATATATATACATGGAGCTATTGATTATACATGTAATAACATACAACAATCAGTGCAGTACAATTACAAGATTATTTACATATTCATCTCTAACTAATTATCTATCTCCTGGCTGTGCCACTGTATCATACATTGTCCTCAGTGTTGTATCCGATCTTAATTATAATTATTGGGCCTCTTCTGCTGGCCTAGTTATAATCTGTGGAAGAAAACTGGGTACACCCTGTTTGGTCTCCCATCCAGTTCTTGGATCTCGGTAGCATTCAGTCAGTGTAGACTATATTCTTGAGTGTTCTTGTTTATTTTTTTTCCCCGGTTAGATTTATTATGGCTCACTGGTTTTCTCCCCACTTTACCTAGACTAAAGGATATGTTATACCTGTCCTGGAAGGGTGGTGAAAATTGGCAGGAAATTGCTGTGGAATAGTATTTGGCCTCACCATCTCAGCTGCCTCACTCAGTTAAGTGGCTACTGCATTCAGTTAAGCTGCTACTACTACTTTCACAAAGTGCTGCATTCACAAAGTCAGGTCTGGATCTATCTGAGTATGACCACTACCTTTCATGTTAAATGAATTTCTTCCAAACACTTTGATGACAGGATTCAGATTTTTCCAATGCAATGTCGTAGGCTGATGTTTGTCTTCCTCTACCTAACTAAGACTAAGTTATTTTTGGTAAGTTGATTTTGAAGAGACTATCACTCCCTCCTCTCATCGAATCTTCTCCTGTTCCCCTTGCTTGGGCTGGTAAACAAAACAGGCCGCCGTCAGCTTTGCGTGTTGTATTCATATGCTGGCTTTTTTAGTCCACGTTTTTCGTTGCTAATGGGTTATATTAAATCTTGGATTGTACAATTGTGGAACAAACAATCCTGTTGTGGTGTTCAGACTTTAATTGTCGATGGGAAATATTTACAGCATGTTATGTTTGTGAAAATAAAGTATATCAAATGGCTCCCCTCTCAGACTGTTGTTCGCCTGAAGAACAGTAGCTTTGAGCAAGTGTAACAAGCTTATATTTTCTCTAATCCTTTCTACTCCCATTCTTTCTTTCCTCCTCTGATTCTTGTACAGAATCTTCAATAGGATGTCTGGTGAGAAAATCTGCTCCTACATTTATCCTTCCTCACAGCAGTTGTTGGATTTAATATGTTAGTGCTTTGGCATATGGAATAGGGTAAGTCTTTGACTCACACAGGTGTTGGATCCCTCAACTTCATGTTGAATTCTACTAGATCTGTCATTCCTAGCTTGCCTGTTAGTATCTCTGCATAATTCTCTAAGCACACTCGAATCTGCTGCTGCTGATCTGTCGTTAATGTTGGGCTAATGTCCACATCTCGATAAGTCTTTTTGAACTGCTGAGGATACTCCACTCCCTTGAGTTTCCATGTTCAACTACTGTTGTTACTGCCATCGCTATAAAATGTGCTGTCACGGTGGCGGGTCTCTCGTGGTACTTTTGTAACAGGTTGAGATGAAAGATTTTCTCTTTCCCCTTTATAGAGATCTTGTAGTTTGTTCGGGAAATTTTCTCCTTCACTACATAAGGTCCTCTCCAACCAATCTACAACTGGTTTTGACTTGTGGGAAGAAGTACTAGTACTTTTTCTCCCACCTCTAACTCTCTGTCCTTTGATTTCTTGTTGAAATCTCTAGTGATGGGTATTTCCCCTAATGTCGATGGTGGTGTCCAGAGCTCTCTGACATTCTGGGCATGATTTTACATATCATTGAATGTCCGCGTTCATTCCCGGCCTTATTAGTGGGTTGAGATTTGTTGCATTGTTGCATTGATTCCCATATGTCTGCTAAACGGCATACTGTGTCCCATCTCAAGTATTTGTGTTCTGTAAGTAGTTGGTACAACAAGTTGTGAGTACTCTTGTCATAATTTTCCTGCCTTCTGGTGAATAATTCCGTTCTTAATGTAGAAATCACCTTTCCTAGGAGGTGTATGTGATTTTGGCAACTTACGAAAGCAAACCCCTAAGTGAACTATCTGTTGCTTGGGCTTGTTTTAAATCTTCTGATTGAAGATTTGCTGATGTTGTGGTCATTGGAGTTTCCTTGGCCTGGTGACGCGTAGTCACCGCTGATACTATCATTGGCTGTAATGGTTCTCCTAAAAAGACGTAATGACATCCGAGCATGACAGGGTAGATTGGGTCTTCCATGACCGCTGCTCTGATTTCTCCCGTAACATAGCGTGAAGTTATACTGACCTTGGCAACAGAAAGTATCATAGGCACAGAACTTTTCAGAAATCCCTGTATTTTGACAGTTTCATCTGTAACTTGCTCTGAATTTACCAATGAGGCTTGTACGATTGCGTCGAAAAATAAACCTGTATCATAGAGGCATTGAACTGTCCATCCGTTCAGGTTGACAGATTCTATGACTGGCAGTTTTGAGTTGGTGTTCCATTGCGTGTCCATATTGGAACGAGCATTCCGGTTCCTTCTTGCTGCTTTAGGTTTTACCACACAGGCGGTGGTAAGAGGTTGAGGTTTCTTTCTGCAGTCCTTTGTGTTGTGGGTATAAGTTTTACAATTGTTGCAGTAGGCCTTCTTCTCCCACTTGACCTGCTGGTTCTGAGTTGTAGTGGTCTTATTTGATCCATTAGATCCAATTGGTTTGCTGGATTTTGGTTCTCCCTTATCTTTGGTCTTCTGAGCGTGAGGAAGATTATTGGCAGTTTGTTGATTACCTCCCGCCTCTTTCTGCGACTTTTCATATCTCTCCGCCAAAGTAATGATAGACTCCAATCTCACAGCTCCACTTTGTGTTAGAAATGCTCTCATGTCCTGAGACATTTTCTGCATGAGTTGATCTATTAGAAACATTTCTTTTAGATCTTGGTAGGTTTCCTAAAATCTAGACATGGTATGCCATTTGTTTAGGTAGGATTTTAGTCATTCTACGTATTGAGAAAAATTATCTCCGGCTTCCTTCCGAGCAGTCCTGAACTGTTTCTTGTAGTTCTCGCCATCTATTTCGAATCTAGCTAATAAAGCTTGTTTTAGGATGTTATAATTGCCCAACTCCTCCGGTCGTATCCTAGAGAATACTTCGTAAGAAATTCCATGAAGTCCTTGTGACAATTTAACTGCCCATTTGGTCTCCTCCAATCCCCACATCACACACATCCTCTTGAATCTTGATAAGTAATTTTCGATGATGTCTGTTTGTTCGTTGAAAGGATCCAACGGAAAAGACATGTTTGTGAAAATAAAGTATATCACATAGTCAAGTGAAGTGAAGGACCATTTTACACACCTTGACAGCATTGGGCATATGACAGTCAAGTAAAGTGAAAAAAAAAAATGGCAAAATTGAGAATGGACAAAGAACTTATAATCATCATCATGTGCCAATAACCTGCCAATAAGTGTGGGTGGTCATGGTCCACCATCTCACAGAAGAAAGATGTATTTGGAAAGCTTAATAGCTGGAAAACAAATAATAAATTAAGCAACATTATCTTTATTAAACATCAGATGACATAGAGGAATGAATAGTCAAAATGTCTGTACACATTATTGTTTTTTTTTTTTTAATTCAGAAAAATATTTTTACCTTCACTTTATCTTTTGGCAGACAGGATTAATGTTTCTAATCTCTTAGTGCTATTTACCATCTGTTTATCTGAGTTCTAGAACTGGTTGACACAATTCTTAGTCCTCATAGAGTTAAGTGGCAAATTTGATGGACTTTTTGGTTTTCCAGAATTCCATTTGTTCTTGTCTCAGGTGCAAATACTCACATAAATTATTCCTTGCATATATGCATGTGCATTTCAGAAAGCAGAACTGTCAAGAGCAAGACAAATCAGAATTTGCAGAATGGCATAACTGGAAAGTATCTCCAGGGGTCAGTGCTATTACTTCTGTTGTTGTATGTCATCTGTTTTATTTGTGTGGAAGTATCTCCAGGGGTCAGTGCTATTACCTATGTTGTTTTATGTCAACTGTGTTATTTGTGTGAAAGTATCTCCAGGGGTTAGTGCTATTACCCGTGTTGTTTTATGTCATCTGTGTTATTTGTGAAAGTATCTCCAGGGGTTAGTGCTGTTACCTTCTGTTGTATATCATATGTGTTATTTGTGTGGAAGTATCTCCAGGGGTCAGTGCTATTAACTGTGCTGTTGTATATCATCTGTATTATTTGTGTGAAAGTATCTCCATGGGTTAGTGCTATTACCTATGTAGTATGTCATCTGTGTTATTTGTGTGGAAGTATCTCCAGGGGTCAGTGCTATTACCTGTGTTGTTGTATGTCAACTGTGTTATTTGTTGTATGTCAACTGTGGTATTTGTTGTATGTCATCTGTGTTATTTGTGTGGAAGTATCTCCAGGGTAAGTGCTATTACCTATGTTGTTGTATGTCAACTGTGTTATTTGTGTGGAAGTATCTCCAGGGTTAAGTCTCCAGGGGTTAGTGCTATTACCTGTGTAGTATGTCATCTGTGTTATTTGTGAAAGTATCTCCAGGGGTAAGTGCTATTAGCTGTGTTGTTGTATGTCAGCTGTGTTATTTGTTGTATATCATCTGTGTTATTTGTGTGGAAGTATCTCCAGGGGTAAGTGCTATTACCTGTGTTGTTGTATAGTCATCTGTGTTATTTGTGGAAAGTATCTCCAGGGGTTAGTGCTATTACCTGTGTAGTATGTCAACTGTGTTATTTGTGAAAGTATCTCCAGGGGTAAGTGCTATTACCTGTGTAGTATGTCAACTGTGTTATTTGTGAAAGTATCTCCATGGGTTAGTGCTATTACCTGTGTTGTTGTATGTCATCTGTGTTATTTGTGTGGAAGTATCTCCAGGGGTAAGTGCTATTACCTGTGTTGTTGTATGTCATCTGTGTTATTTGTGTGAAGTATCTCCAGGGGTAAGTGCTATTACCTGTGTTGTTGTATGTCATCTGTGTTATTTGTGTGAAGTATCTCCAGGGGTAAGTGCTATTACCTATGTAGTATGTCAACTGTGTTATTTGTGAAAGTATCTCCAGGGGTAAGTGCTATTACCTGTGTTGTTGTATGTCAACTGTGTTATTTGTTGAATATCATCTGTGTTATTTGTGTGGAAGTATCTCCAGGGGTTGGTGCTATTACCTGTGTTGTTGTATTTCAACTGTGTTATTTGTGTGGAAGAATCTCCAGGGGTTAGTGCTATTACCTGTGTAGTATGTCATCTGTGTTATTTGTGGAAGTATGGTCTGTAATACTATTTGCGTTTGCAGTTAATTTTTATTTAGTGCACAAAAGCAATGTTTTTAGATGCACATGTGTGTTTAACATGAATAGTTGAGATTTACTTGAAATTCTGTTGTAACAAATTATATAAATTAGCAAACAAGACTATCAAATAAGGTAATAAATTTATAAGTGTTCATCTGAACTCACTGAAAATAAGGCTAAAGAAACCAAAGTTTACAAGTTACTTCAGTAAAGCAGTCACATTTGGAGTGATGTTTTAAAATCCAGCTTATTCATATCTTTAATGTTTACATTGTTTAGCGTGTCAGCTGATGTAAATGTATTTAACTGTGTCCTATGTAAATACTGTTCAAATATTGAATTTTAAAAGGTCACTTACTTGTAAGAAAACTAACTACCTTAAAAAACTTAGAGTGAATTGTTTTAGTAACTGTACGGGAACATTTTGGTGGGTTTTGAAAGGGGGGGGGGGGGGGAGCATATGTGGGAATGTTCCATGTGTGGTTTGTTGATTCTTAAATTAAGAAATAAGAACAGTAAATTTAGCTCTTTTTTTCAAATGAAGAGGACATTATAGAGTCCATAAGTATACCAGACCTGAAATTCATGCCACTTTAAGTGTCAGACTATAATAGGGCAGATGTTACTAAGAATTAATATTATTAATCACACACCTCATCAGATTTCAAACTGTGGTTATGCTAATAATAATAATATTTATTAAGACTGTTAAAGTTGCTGCTGTCGCACATATCATCCCTGGTCAAGTTACATCTGTTGTTTTCAATTCGATAAATTCTATTGACAAGTTAATTGGGTCTTCATGCTGTAGGGCATGTCAGCTTATTCAGTCTGAAGGCTGGTATAGTTTCTGAACCTGCTCATAAACATATTCTTGGGAAGATAGTGTGGTGGTTTCCATTGCCTTCTGCGTCCACATAAGTGATTTGTGACCTTCACCTTTTACAGCAGTTTTCAACTGTCAGGGCAAGTGGATATCCTGCTCTGCTCAGGTGCTGAGTTATCCACTTATTCTAATAGATACTTAATCTCCTTAAGTGTATTTGCTACATTCTTGTGCACTGCACAACCTCTACCCTAGCAGATGCGGTTTCTCTTCATTAAGCTGAGATCATCATGGGATTTCTCATAATGTCCAGATTGTGTGTGATACATACATGAGACTGTTTGTGATACATACACCAGACTGTATCAATCATACATATGCCTCACTGTTTGTGATACATACACCATACTGTGATACACATACCAGACTGTGATACATACACCAGATTGTGATACATCACAGGAGTGTGATACATACACCAGCTTGTGATACATACACCAGATTAGATACATACACCAGATTGTGATACAGACAGTAGATTGTGATACACACACCAGATTGTGATACATACACCAGAGTGTGATACATACACCAGACTGTGATACATACACCAGATTGTGATACATACACCAGACTGTGATACATACACCAGCTTATGATACATACACCAGACATACACCAGCTTATGATACATACACCAGACATACACCAGATTGTGATACACACACCAGCCTATGATACATACACCAGCTTATGATACATACACCAGATTGTGATACATACACTAGATTGTGTTACATACACCAGATTATGATACATACTTCAGACTGTGATACATACACCAGATTAAATTGTTTAGATATAAATATTTATGTCATAAATAACACCATACAGGTCTGTGGACAATGAAAGCTGGAAACTACACAGAGAAATTTTGTCAAAGAAGGAAAGGAGTGCAATGAAATCTAGGCAGACTCTGAAGTATGTATTTAATGCATTTCATATTTAGATAGAAGCCATGGTGGCATACTGTGTAGTGACTGGTCTATCAGCACAGAGGTGTTGGTTTAATGTTTGGTTAACAATATATTATTGTTTACTTCTGCATGAGTCTAAGGATTAACCCAACCTCTTAATTGATTCAGTGTCAAACAAAACAGTAGGTCTGCCCCAAACATGGCGCATAATAAAATGAACAAGTATTATAATTGATTATTTGGTTGTTCCGGGATTTGAAATTTAAATATTTAGCACAACCCACTACTGGCAACGCTGATCGTATTCTGGTATGAACCTAAGGCCTATCCACGTCAATATGGAAGCACTATACTTGAGTTTCGCTCTTGTTTGAGCTCGTCAGTAGTGCATATCCCTGACCGGATCCGGAAACAAGCCCCGGATCACTGGCGTGTGAAGGCGTGAAGACACTGGCGTGTCCCGGAACAACCAAATAATCAATTTGATTATTGCTCCATATTGATGTGGATAGGCCTTAGGTTCATACCAGAATACGATCAGCATTGCCAGTAGTGGGTTGTACTCAATATTTAAATTTCAAATCCCGGAACAACCAAATAATCAATTTGATTATTGCTCACTGGATTTTAGGAGGCCTGGTGTTCCTTGCCAGTGAGAAGTCCTGATCGTTCGGGTCCACATCGATTGACGGACGTCAGTCGCGGCGATTGGGCAATCTTGAGCATAGCCTACGATGGGTAACGTTGTAATATTCTGTTATGATAATTTGGCGTGTGCCGTGTGGTTACACACCCGCTTCACACGCCAGTGATCCGGGGCTTGTTTCCGGAACCGGTCAGGGATATGCACTACTGATGAGCTCAAACGAGAGCAAAACTCGAGTATAGTGCTTCCATATTGACGTGGATAGGCCTTAGGTTCATACCAGAATACGATCAGCGTTGCCAGTAGTGGGTTGTGCTCAATATTTAAAGTATTATAATGTAAATTTCCTTTCGCTCAGCATTGGATTTCTGGAAGGTACCATGAAACAAAACAATTAACACGATGATACTTCCTGATTTCTTCTGGATTGCAATAAATATAGAATTACATCATTCAGGAGGTATATCTTCAGTATCATATATTGCTTTCAACCTTCAGGTGACCTGGTTTATTCCATATTCTTCTAAGGCATTGATCATTTCTGTTGTGATGTGATGTGGCTGGTAGTAATTTATTCTTGTCTTTGTCGCTGTCGTTTGCGTTGGTTAATCTCTTTTCTGCTTGTAGTAATTTTCTTTTCTTGGGGTGTATCACTTGAATGTAACCCTCTTTGTCTATTTGGTGTTGATTTGTCTGTCACATCTAGCTTTTCTTGTTCTGTTTTGGAATGTTCTCTGGGTGTTATCTCAATTTCGCTGGCTGGGGATGGGATATGATTTTGATTTGGGGTCTTGTTCAAAGGGGGAATGTCACTTGATAACAACTTGGTCAACATCGAAAATTCTTCTGTTGTTAACTTTGTTGACAATGTCACTTCTGGCTTGTTTCTTCTGTTTGGGTACTTATTTGTCCAATGTGAATCAAGTCCACATGTTGGGCAGGCTGTCCGTCTGCCTGCCTCCATCAGGTGAACCCTATGGCTCCCTTTAATGACCCCAGGGACCTCTATTGTCACGTAGCGTGGGACCTCCTTTGTGGGTCAACAGAGAGACTCCCCCTATTGGCCTCCTGCATTTGGCAGACTTCGGCTTCATCATCTCCCGCCACAGTCGCTATCAGTTTTTTAAAACTCCTTCTGGAGTAATGGTTGCCGGTAACCAATGCACGGTCACTCTACTCCTTTTCCTTGTCTGCATGTTCCAACTTCACACTAATACCTTCCTTCAACAGGTCGATCTTCCTACCATGCATCTCATCATAAATTATTTTGCTCACTCCCTGATCAGCGTGCAGTACCTTGGGCTGCTCAAAGTGGTGTAGGTCTTCTATACTGTTGGCAGGTGCAAAATATCTAAAGATGATGAGCCTTTAATCTAAATTTCATTGTATTGGCCTTCTTTGGGCCAGGTAAAATAATTTTTTACAAGGTGTAATGTGTGTTTCTTTTGTTTGTTTGTTAGTGTTAGGTGTCACATGTGTGAATAAAACAAATACAGACATATATACAGTTATGATAATATGACATTTATGGCATAGTGCATGTAAGCACACATTCCTTGCATATGCTTCATTTCTACTTCCACAAGCGGAATGTATGTTACACCTGTCCATCTCTCTCTCTCTCTCTCTCTCTCTCTCTCTCTCTCTCTCTCTCTCTCTCTCTCTCTCTCTCTCTCTCTCTCTCTCTCTCTCTCTCTCTCTCTCTCTCTCTCTCTCTCTCCCTCCCTCCCTCCCTCACACACACACACACACACACTCTTACCCTGACACATACGCTGCAATATTGACTGAAGGATAACCATTTTAAATATTTAATAGACCTGGAAATAGATTAAGAACCCCTATGTGGAAAGAATGAGATTGTGGGGGATCGCTAGGAGTTCTGGAGGAATCTCAAAACTGAGATGGAAGACCAGGAGAACTTTAAATCAGATAGGGTGGGAACGATTAGTAGTATGACTCTTCACTGACTGTTGAACAAGGGTCGGAGGACATATGGGAATGTCCTGAGTGCAGTTATGTCAGTTCTTAACTCAACTCAGCTCAACTCAATAGACTTAGAAGAGTTTGTATATGATCATACCATGTAATTTTTTTGGGGGGTCTTCTTTACAATTACATAAGACAGTTAGCAGAGGTTGAAACTGTTTCTGTAACCTGATTTAGCATAAAATATATCTCCCCAGAACAAGGCCACGGTCAACAGATGGCAAAGCAACTCAGAGATGCAGCTCCTCTGTGACTTTAGGGAAGAAGACCAGAGACAGGTGTGGTTCAGCACCAGATGTCTCGTGTAAACTTCCAGCAAGGGTAATCTAGTTTGATTGGTTGAAATAGTTACATTTGTAACATTATCCTCTTCATAAATGGTTTCTTTCTCTCCAGCTTCCCAAATCTATGTTCACTGGTTGAAATAGTTAAATTTGTAACATTATCCTCTTCGTAAATGGTTTCTTTCTCTCCAGCTTCCCAAATCAATGTTCACTGGTTGAAATAGTTACATTTATAACATTATCCTCTTTGTAAATGGTTTCTTTCTCTCCAGCTTCCCAAATCTATGTTCACTGGTTGAAATAGTTACATTTATACAATTATCATCTTCAGAAATGGTTTCTTTCTCTCCAATTTCCCAAGCCTCTAAGATAGATGTTCCCAAACCACGACCAGCGGGCCACTTGTGGCCCGCCAGCTGTCAGAAAGTGGCACACGAGGCCTCGTCATTTAACAGAATATATTTTAATAATTTCAAAAATGCACTCGGAGTGTCCAGTCAGTGTGCGAAAATTTTCTCTGCTCGTGGTTGTTATGCTCAGATATTATATAATGCGCCTGTTCAGTTCGCAATGACACGATATGAAGTTCCCATATCCCAGCCTTGTCGACCAATCAGAGTGCGCAAAGCTCCATGTTGTCGTCTGTTACAACTGTTTAGCATAGTCGGTAGTATTGTGTTGAAAATAGATTTTTTTCAAATACAAATTTACCGTTAAAGCCTATAAACATGAGTGTGGGAAATCTAAAATCAAACAATGGTAAAAGGCGAAAATGTGAAGACGTTGCTTGTCGTTTGGCCATGAAAGTAGGTTACCAACTAACAGTATACCATAACAAGAACAAGCAATGATGTACTGGACCTGATGGAAGCAGAGGAAGAGGCCGACCACGTAAACGATGGACGCAGGGAATTACAGAGTCAATGGGAATATCGATACATGAAGCCCATAAGCGGGCACTCTCCCGCTGTTTATGCTTCACCTCGACACCGCAAGGTACAAGAGGAACATGAAGAGATGAGATGATGAGTTGCTTGTCGTAAATTCAACGAAGATTGGACGGAGACATTTATGTTTATGCCTAGTGGTAAAAAATGTTTGCCTAATCTGCGGATTTTGTGTTTCTGTTACAAAAGCATTTAATCTGGAACGACACTTCACGACCTCACAGTAAGACAAAGATTCTCAATATCCGATCAGTTCATTTCTCTGACCAGGCAGCAGTCATTTTTCACCAAGGCTAACGAACAGAGCAAGAGTGCATTTGTTGCGTCGTACGAAGTCGCTCTTCTGTTGTCTCGCAAAAAGAAGCCGTTCACCGATGCAGAAGAAATAATCAAGCTTTCCCGTAAATTTGCTGCTAGAATTCTTGGCGACAAAAAGTGTGAAACAAAGTTTGATCAGATTCCTTTGTCTAATAATACTATGTCCAGGCGAGATGAAGAATTGGCCAATGATGTTCATCGTCAAGTAGCAGCACATATCAAAAAATTGTAAATTTGTTTCATTGGCATTGGATAAATCCACTGACATTTCTGACACAGCTCAGGTCGCAGTTTTTGTTCGAGCAATAAACGATAATTTTGAAGTCATTGAAGAACTTCTAGGACTTGAATCGATGCATGCAACTACCAAAGGGACTGATCTGTTTGAAACTCTGAAGTTGTGTGTAGAGAAAAACAACATAGAATGGACCAAAGTGGACAGTGTATGCACCGACGGTGCTCCGGCTTTGACGGGTAAAAAGTCTGGATGTCTAGCATTATTGGAACAGTTTCTTGACCGCACTATATTAAAATATCATTTTATCATTCACCAAGAAGCTCTGTGTGGAAAGACATTAAATCTGAAACATGTCATGGATGTTGTTCTGAGATGTGTGAACAAAATTCGAAGTAAGGCGCTGAACAGGCGTGAGTTCAGACAGTTTCTATCAGACCTGAACGAGGAATACGGTGAGCTACTATTACACTGTGATGTCAGATGGCTATCTAAAGGGAAAGTTCTGTCACGTTTCTGGGCACTGAAAAATAGTGTCTATCTGTTTCTGTCTGAAATAAATGAATTGCCTACAGAACGGAATGTCTGCTGAACGATGACTGGCTTAATGACCTGGCATTTTTGGTGGACATCACGTCTCATTTAAACTCTTTAAATAAGAGGATGCTGGGGAAATTCAAACTATTCACAAATTTGTGTGATGACATTTCTTCATTTAAAATGACACTACGACTGTTTATCGGACAACTGACTGAAAGGGACTTTAGAGGCGTTTCCAAGTCTGAAGACTGCTTGTGGTGGAAAATATATGTGACTTGTTACAGTACTAAAGTAAAAGTTGAAAGTCTTCTGGATATCTTTCAGTTGAAAGTCTTCTGGATATCTTTCAGTCGAGATTTCAAGAGTTCACAATAGAGGAGGATAATGTTGCCCTCTTCATAAATCAGTTCGTATTTCCTGATGCCAAGCTCTGTCAATTACAGCAAAATCTTCAGCATGAAGTAATTGATTTGAAATGCAATTCTGCACTGGGATGTAAATTTCTGGAGCTGCCACCTTCACCTTCAGCTGATCATATTATTTCATTTTGGTGACTATTGCCTGTCGAACAATTGAACACTTGCGTTCATTCGCCAGAGATACATTTGTCGTTTTGGTTCGACTTACAGATGCGAGCAGTCCATTTTCCGCAATGATCGTTATTAAAAAAAAAAAAAAAGCAACGTTCCAGACTCACCGACAGTAACCTAGCTGCGCTTATGACTTTGGGCACGACAGATTTGTGCCCAGACATTGATAAACTGGCATCTGAACTTAAGTAACTGGTTATGAAGAACAGTTACAATTGTACATTAATTACATTAATAGCTATTTTCGAAACTGATTTAAAATTTATTGTTTAATGAACTTGTGATTTTAAACCAAAAACAAATGACCGCAGTCTAGTACTGACACTGACTGCCTTTAAAGTTTTAGAATTTCATTGATGAAAGTTAAGAAAGGTAATATTGATATTGCACGACTGTTATAATTGTATAACGTTGTGGCCCGCTTAACTACCGAAAATAGTAGATGTGGCCCTCCGCTTGAAAAGCTTGGGAACCACTGCTCTAAGACTATTTGCTGCAAGCACAATTTGTTTCCATTTCACATTATTTCTGATGATGTCATTCCAATCTTCACATCCAGTTATTTCACTGTCATTTACGGAAAAACCCAGCACCCTTTTTCAAGCATTTCATGCCATATGCCATATATGATAAGTTTTCATTGGTGGATTGTTGAAGATAATGAAGTTTTACATTGATTCAAAGTATGGGAAGAAAAATAGAGTTTATCATTTGTTTCTTGACGATCATCTTATTCTTTGTATGTTTGAATAAATGTTGACAGCTGATAAGTCCCCTGCATTTGCCTTTTGACATTTTGTTTCTATCTTTTTGTTGAATCTTCCATCCTCTGGGAAAATACTGCCTAAATATTTGAACTCTGGGAATTGTTTTACCTTGGTGTTATTTACGTGTATATTTATGTATATATTTAGTAGACTAATTGCTAATTTTTATTGTTTAAGTCTTGTGCATGTTAATTTTCAAGTTGCATTTTTCACATGTTGTTGAAAGTAAATTGATATGGTTTTGCAATTGTTCTTCATCCTGAAAGATGACAATCTGTTTATCTGCAATAGGCAGCTCATTGAGTGCTGTATTTATGCTTTTTGACAGCTAGATGTGAGTGGGAAACAGTTTGCAACTTGAGTGAACAGTATTTAGTGTGTATAAAAGAGAACAAGGGGAGGGCAGAGAGATCAATATCTAGATAGCTTGGCCACATGGAATAATGGAGACAAGAACATGTGATCCACGGCTCTGGTGATTGGGTGAGAAGGCAAAACATGGCCGCTCATTATCAGCATGGCACATGATGATGATAACATGGCTCAATACATTTGATATCAGCTGCTATTCACACTATGTTTGATATCTACCTTATGAAGCAAGGTGAAAATAGCATTACATCAATGATAAGCCTGTGGTCCTGTAAACTGGTGTAAGAGATAGGAAGCATAGTCTGTAAATGAAACAAGTTAGACATAGCTTGATTTGACTGTATTTGCCTTGTGGTTAAAGTGCTTTGTGTTGATGTATGCTGCATTCATGCTGATTGTTCTATGCAGTGAGCTACAAGCCCATCAAGCACTGTAATAAGCTTCTTCTTCTTTGTTTCTCTTTCGAGGGATGTGCAGGACACCTAGTTATGCATTCAGAGGTCCGTGTGTCAGACTTCAGCATGCATTTATCGAAAGTTTAATTCCTTTAGGCAGATTCCATCCAAGGTAATGTTCTATATTTATCTGGGGGTAGGTTTACTTTTCCTAATAGTTTTATCAGAGCAGGAACCTTACTGCTTACTACTTACAATTTCCAACTGCTACACAATTTTTAATTTGCACAACTTACACACGACCTGTTTTTCACATTTACCCGAGAAGACTCGATATCCGATGGCACTACCTAAGAGATCATTAAGAACCAATGGTTCTTGGAAGAATTCCAGTGCCAGGATCAGACCAGTTCCTCAAGTCTACGTAGACATTGAAACCTCTTAGCCATGGCTGTCCCCTGTGTACAAGTGTGAAATGCATGTTTCAAGAAAATGACCAGACTTAATTTGAACGTGTTAAAAAATGTGTTTGCAATGCTTATCTTAGGATGAGAAGATTCTGAAACTGATGCAAGGACGTAGAGAAGATCAGTGTAAAGATCTGGAAATTAGACAGCAGGCACACAGGCTATGGGAGGACCAGAAAAAGAGAGATGAGGCTTTAAGAACCTATGCTGAAAATAAGAGGAGAGAATTACTAGCAATGGAGAATAGGATCAAAGATATGCATAGAGTAAGTGTCTCTGTTGTCTTGAGTAATTTATGTGATTGTGAAATGTCTTACAGTCTCTCTAAGGATAACTGTGTGTTATAGCATTTGTTTCTTTTAATTTGCTCTGCTATCTTTCTTCCATTTATTTATATGGTCCTTTACATCCCCACTTTAATACTGAATTAAGATGTGAAATCAACTTAATGTAAGACCATCGTCCTCTATTTGATTTTCTAATTGCTTGTTGAAGAAAGAATTGCTCAGAGAAAAATAAGCCAGCTTTAAGTAAGCTTTGTCACTTTAAAGTGAGAGCATTGATTATCAAGGGTTCTTCTGTTATTTTCTTCTGCTTTTAGTTTCCTGTGCTCAGTAGTCAACTAAATAAATAGGTGAGATTCCTAAATGTATCCAATTGTCAATGTTTAGTCATCGCAGGTGCCCCACAGTTCCTCTTCCACTTTCATTTCCTGTGGTCAGATTTGAGCACTCACCTCTCAAACGACAGAGCACTTTTGCAGTGTATGTTATACATTCATGTGGCCACTTTGGCCAGCACTGGTCAGTATTTACTTTCTGTAAGACATTATTTGTTCTGAAATGCACACTAAACCAGCCTTTTCATTTATGAGAGGATTTATAAGAGAATTATTGAGAGAGCGCAGAGATACAAAAACACTAATACTAGTAGAAAAGTTCCTCAGCTTGCCAGGCCACCCTATGAAGAACCGATTTGAAGACTTAGCTATGGGGCTGTTGAAAAGAAGTAGTTTTATCCACCAGGCCAAACAACTCTGCAGAGAAACCACAGATATGCCCACTATTCCAGAGCGAACTCCATGGAAAGATGAACATAGACTATCACTACAAATCCAGGCAAAAGTGAGAGGAATATTTGACAAGGAAGAACAGAACAGTGTACATCACAGAACAGCCACTCTCAGCTTCCTTGATGACGAATACCCACAGGACCCCTGGATCCGAGTCTACACAGATGGGCCAGCACAAAATGCTGTTTGAAAAGGAGGAGTGGGAGTGTACATAGAATACCCAAATAATACTAGGGACACAGCCAGAGTTCCAACAGGAAAGTACTGCCATAACTATGATGCTGAAATTGAGGCAGTCAAGATAGCAGCAGAGAAATGATTAAATACCAGCCATGGTACACAACCTGTGGTGCTATTGACAGATGCAAAATCAGTACTCGAGGCGCTCCTGTCTGGGAAATTGCCAGTACTAAGGGCACTACTTTCTGAACTTAGCAGTCAGCATAAGGTCACCATACAGTGGATACCATCCCACTGTGATAGTACCTGGAAACGACAGAGCTGATTGATTGGCTAAGGAAGGAGCAAAAGAAGAACAGTCTGATGTGCCCATTACATCTCACCAGAAGAAAAGAATGATCAAATCAGTCAGAAGGCCACCAAAACCTGCTCATAACGACTACCACGTTATGGACAGACCAGAACAGTTCATTATTCTGTGCCTCAAAACAGGACACAATAGATTACGCAACCACATGTATACAAAATTCAAGATTGGTGACTCAACCATGTGCACATGTGGACTGGCGTCGCAGACAGCAGAGCACATACTCCATGATTGCCCAAACTACAACATATATCCAGGCAAACCTTCTGGCCTAGAGAGACAACAGTGGAAGATAAACTCTATGGACCACTGAGTGAACTAAAAAAGATTGTTAGATTCATGCAAGAGACAACATTGCAGTTATAGACATATTTCAAGCGAATGAAAGAAGAAGAAGAAGAAGAAGAAGAAGAAGAAGAAGAGAATTAGAGACATATGAATAATATGAAAATAGCTATAAGAGACAATCAAGGATGGGAATACATTATGTGAATGTGCAAGGCTATGCAGGGAGATACAAGACAAGAGAAGAAGTAAAATAGTATAAATTACTTTATCGTTCTTTTTCCCAAGTCAAAGTACATCATTTTGCAAAGGGTTTCCACCATTCATAGTTGTACATTTAGATTCAAGTGTTGCCCATTCATCAGAAAATGGACTATCCCAATCATGTTTTCCCCATTAACTCACTTGGAACTCAAGCGTAGTCCATGCTGGACTGATTTTTGCATATGGATTAGCTTTCCCTATTACCAATGTCCCTCGCCATGAGGTGAACTCACTCTGACTTCTGAGGTACTTGTAATTTACATCCCAAAGTCAAGGTTGAACCCGCTACCTCTCCATCAGCACACCGGAAGTTTAAGAACAGGTCCTCTTATCCACTCATCCATGCTGACCTCCATCCTAAATTTGATATTTTATTTTAGATTTTATAACATAACAAAATTTGATATTTTATTTTAGATTTTATAACATAACAAAGTTTGATATTTTATTTTGGATTTTACAACATAAAAAAAAAAACAACAACAACTCTGCCACTCTTTCTTTTAATATACATGCATCATATATTCTACCAGCCCTACATGTAATCATCATAATATACATGCATCATATATTCTACCAGCCCTACATTTAATTATCATCATCAAGTGCCTTGACAACCGACATGGGAAAGTATACTTTACCAATCTGGCAATCTTCTACCTCATGTAATACACATGCATAATATATTTTACCACCCCTAGTACATCAACAGCAGCTGAAAAATGCTGGTGTTGACTGCAATGTCCTGTAAGGGATATGCGACATTAAAAAACACATTTAATCATCATCATCAAGTGCTTTGACAACCGACATAGACAAGTATACTTTACCATATCTGGCAATCTTCTACAGCAGGGGTGTCCAACATGAGGCCCGCGAGCTGCATGCAGCCCGCCGGGAGTCATGTTGCGGCCCACGGAGTGGGAAGTGACGATATGGTCGAGGCTGTAGCACACTTGCTTGTTTACTTTAATTAACAAAAGAAAAATTAGGTGCATGGCCCGGCAGGAAATATTATTTCTGAAATTTGGCCCGCCTGCTGAAAAGATTGGCCACCCCTGCTCTACAGCATGTATCAATTCATGTGCAGACACTTTACGTTCCTTATGCATACTGTAATCTCCCAAGACTATATTTTTCTTAATTTCACCTTCTGTTGATAAGCTTGTACTCCTATCTCCAGCTTAGGCTAAGTCAGCCATTGGTATACGATAGGTTGAGTCAATGCGTTTTTATTTTTAAAATATTAATACAAGTTTTACCTCATTATGGTTGAACAGGGTTACATTAAATTGAGACAAGTTTCTTATAAAAATTAATAGATTTGGAGAAAATGATTTTTCAACATCTTAGCTCATCAAGGGAAAAAGCATTTGATATTTGAATTATCATCATAGATATAGTCTTTCTTTTGCATATTGATTAAATGTTAATATGTCTTTCTGTCTTGTCTCTCTGTGTATTTGTCTGTGTCCCTCTGTAAGTATATGTCTGTGTATATATTTGTGTGTCATGTCAGTGAGAGAGAGAGAGAGAGAGAAAGAGAGAAAGAGAGAGAGAGAGAGAGAGAGAGAGAGAGAGAGAGAGAGAGAGAGAGAGAGAGAGAGAGAGAGAGAGAGATTAAAAAAATTCATATAAAGAAACAAAATTCTACCATCTATTTTTGGATAAACATTGTGGTTCTTATATTTGCGCAGTTGGAAGCACAAGACAAGAGAGTTCAAGAAGAGGAAAAAGAAAGAGAGTTAAAGAAGCTTGATATCTATGACTCTCAGCTACATGCAGAAACACTTCTAATAAATCAGCTTCACATGCGGGTAATCATTTATTTATTATGATTTCACAGCAAGTTTTATTTTCCATAAGACTGTATAAATAAAAATATAATTTCTTGCAGATTTCGCCTCAGGGTTATTTTAAAATAAAAAGTTATTTTCACACCCTTTACAGGATGTAGCAGTCAACCCCAGCATTTATTGACAGTTTGTGATTTTCTAGGCACATTTACGTTGAGTAGTTTGCCATTGCTATCTGAGGAGTTGTTGCTCATAACATTGTGAAAATCAATGCAATGCCATCTGCTCCCAAATCGGCTATGACTGACTTTGAACCCGACATATCAGGATTGTGAAAGTTCACTACTCCTAAGCCACAGACATTGACATGGAGAGTACTAGTTACTGATGATTAATTCTTCCACTACATAAGTGAAGTCAAGGACCCCCCTACTCTTGCCAGTAGGCACCAGGGTTGCCAAAGTGGCTTTTTAACGCAAATCTGATAAATCTAGCTTTAAAAAAAAAAGGTTTGGCATCAAAATATCAGTTTGGCATTTTGGCTTTTTTTCTTGGCTTAAAAAAACTTTGCAATGGCATAATAATTAGCTGAATTATGTAACTCTGTATTTATTGCAATCCCAAAGAAATCAGGAACCTTGGAATGTGATCAACATAGAACAATTAGTATAATGAGTCACATCACAAAGATTTTGCTAAGAATTATCATGCAAAGAGTGAGGAAGAAGATACAACCTGAAATAGGGGAAGAACAATGTGGGTTTGTAGAAGGAAAGGGTACAGTAAATGCTATGTATATGCTGCGAACAGTTATTGAACGTGCTATAGAAGTAAACAAGGATATACATCTTTGCTTTATTGACTATACAAAGGCTTTTGATAGAGTTAAACATGTCAACATGGTGGATATGCTTGCAGATCTACAAATTGATGGGAAAGACATTAGACTTATAAAAAAACATATATTGGAAACAACAAGCTGCAATAAGGATTGATAATGAAGTGGGACAGTATCAGCCAATTAAGAGAGGTGTTAGGCAGGGATGTGTGATGTCTCCAGATCTTTTTTCCCTATACAGTGAAAATATTTTCAGAAATGTAGAGGATATAAATGGAATCAGCATTGGAGGACGAAACATCAATAACATTAGATATGCAGATGATACAGTATTAATTGCAGACAATGCGCAGGACCTGCAACAATTAGTAGATGCGGTTGTTGTACACAGTGAGCAACTGGGGTTAGAATTAAATTGTAAAAAGACTCAGGTTATGGTCGTCACTAGGAAGGAAGAAGTGCCACAATGTAATATACAAGTAAATGGAAATATTCTTCAACAAGTGAATCGGTACAATTATCTTGGAACAGTCATAACATCTGATGGGAGATGCCTTGAAGAGATTAGAACTAAGAATCGCCATGGCGAAAGTAGCCTTTAGCAAGATGAAAAACATTCTGACCAATAAAAAGATGTCAATTTAAACGAGAAAAAGAGTGTTGAGGGGATACTAGAGCCTGTTCTTTTGTATGGATGTGAAACTTGGACAATGAGCAGTCAAGCTGAAAAGCATCTGATGGCTGCAGAAATGTGGTTTCTGAGGAAAATGCAAAGAATACCATGGACAGACAGAAAAACCAATGACCAAGTACTACAGGAGACAAATGAACATCGTAAACTGATTAGAGAAATTAGACGTAGACAGTCAAAATTATTTGGACATGTTATGAGAAGAAATGGATTGGAGAACTTAGTGACAACTGGCAAGGTCGAAGGGAACAGACCAAGGGGAAGACCGAGAGGAAAATACCTGGATGGCTTGGCCACATGGCATGGATGAGACAGGAACACTGAGCTGATCCACGACACTGGTGATCGAGTGAAATAGCGAGTCATGACCGCCCACACTTTCCGGCATGGCACATGATTGATTGATTGAATAATTAGCTATAAATAAGTAAGAAAATTGATGATAAAGTCAAATTAGCAGAGTTACAAATTGCTGTTGGTATGGCCTGCCATAGTGCTATACACACCATCGATCACTTAGATGAAATAATGGTAGCCCATGGATGTGGCTGCACTCTTGGTCAGATAAAATTGCACCGAACAAAGTGCATATCACTAATAAGAAATGTTATTTCACCATCTTTAAAATCTATCTAATTCTAGATCTGCAAAACAAGAAGTATACACTCATCATTGATGAGTTCACTGATGTCTCGACCCTAAAAGTAGATGTGCATTTTAGTTAGATACCTCAGCGATAAAAGAAATGAAATGACTACTAGTTTTCTAGGTTTGATTCCAGTTCAGGAGGTTACAGGAGAGAATATATTTAATCTGATTAACAATGAAATTGAAAAATGTAATCAAAAATTTAAAAAATTGCATTGGTTTTGTATCAGATGATGCTTCCAATATGGTGTGGATGCAACAATTCAGTTTGGTCCAGAATTACAGATGTATCTCCTTCATGTGTTCAGTATAAGTGTGTTTGCCATTCATTAGCATTGTGCATCAAATATGCAGTGTAAAAACTACCTTCAAACATTGCATCTTTGCTGACAGAAATACCAAATTGGTTTAGACATAGTAATCTAAGACGAGAAGCATTTAAAGATTTATTCACAATTATGAACTCATCGACAGAATTTCAGCAAGCTAGAACTGCACCACTTCCTTTTGAGAAAATTTCTTCCACTCGCTGGCTTGTCCAGGGAAAAGTAATGTTCAACATTCAGATGATTTGGGAAGAACTCAAGGCTTATTTTATTTCTGCTGAATTAGCAAATTATGACACTAAATTTAAGTCACGACTTATAAAGGAAATGCTTCTAAATCAAAGAAATTACCTTTATTTTCATTTTGCAACCCCTATTGTGCAGGAAGTCGAAAGGTTAAATAGCCTTTTTCAGAAAAGTAGGTCAAATCCTCACAAATTACATGAAGAACTATTTTTGCATTATAAGAGTCTTAATAGTAGGATTTATGATACCAATAATAAGAACACAGATATTTCTAATGTTGATTTTGGCATCAAATTCCTGTCAGAGTGTGATAACTACATTCAGAAATGGTCTGATATGAAAATTAATTGCCAACAAGAGGTCTTAGATCTCAAAGAAAGATGCTTATCCATGCTAGAAGAAGCACTTGATCAAGTTGGAAAGAGGCTTCCTTCAGTAAGAAATATATTTAAAGATCTAACCAATTTTAACCCTGGAATACTTCTAGAACACTATTTTCGAAATTGCTCTTTTTGCATTTGGCTGATAGAAAATTGCATTTTATAGATTGGAAGGAAGAAGAACAATGTAAAGAAAATGGACTGCCCTATGATACAGAGCAGTTCTGGCAAGGAGTCATGAAACATCCCCAATTTAAAGAGCTTGCTTCTTTTGCTGTTACTTGCTTAATAACACCTATTAGCAATGCTGTAGTGGAGAGGATGTTCTCTATTTTAACATGCATAAAAACCAAAGCAAGGAATATACTTCAGCTGTCTCACTTAGACGCAATTATTAGAATTAGAGCAGAACTATTAACTTCAAACAAGTGCTGTAAGGAATTTGTTCCTTCATCCAAACTGTTGAATGATTTCGAAGCTGAAATTTTATATTCTAAGGAATCCTGTACTGAATCTCTCAACAATGAAGAGGAATACTTATTTGAAGAAGAGGTTTTCATGTGATGTAAATATATTTTTAATAGATATTTTTATTGGGCAATGTTTGGCTTTTCTTTGGCTTTTTAAAATTTCATGACTAGCTTTTTTGATCACAGTGATCTGGCAACCCTGGCAGGCACTAGAATCATCATCATCAAGTGCTATGCCAGCTGCAGTAGGCTTGCATGTTTCTCCACAGATGTTAGCCCCACACATTGTTTTAGTGCAGGAAAAGAACAAGTGGTTGCAAATTGCTTTTATAGCATATCTTTTGACTTCTGAAGTTCTCACAAATGTGTGCTGTATTTCAGGAGCTGCAGATCGCAGACAGAATAAGAAAGGAAACAGCTAAAAAAGAAATGCAGGTATGGTTTTGTCTCATCTATGATAGTTTACCAGTTTACCCTGTAACCCAAATGACACAAAATAAATGTAGGTCAATATTTTCCGTACCTTGCTTTGGTAGCACTATTTGAGATATTTGTGTTTGTCCATCTCTTGATCCTGCCTCTTGTCTTCTTTCAACTTCAGCCTAGGGTGTAGTTTTAAACAGTCTCAAATTTTTTAATGTGGCTAAAATATGTATTTTGTATAGTTTTTATTTCTTCCATCAACTCTCTGTTCATTCTCAACTTCTCTGTAACCTTTACAATGTTAGAAGTGCTTCTGCATATCCACACTTCTTGAGCCTCTATTTGATTTTCTAATTTCTTGTTGAAGAAAGAATTGCTCAGAGAAAAGTAAGTCAGCCTTAAGTGAGTTTTGTCACTTTAAAGTGAGTGCATTGATTATCAAGGGTTCTTCTGTTATTTTCTTCTTTCAGTTTCCTGTGCTCAGTAGTCAACTAAACAAATAGGTGAGTTTCCTCAATGTATCCAATTGTCAATGTTTAGTCATCGCAGGTGCCCCACAGTTTCTCTTCCACTTTCATCTCCTGTGGTCAGGTTTGAGCACTCGCTTGTCAAAAGACAGAGCACTTTTGCAGTGTATGTTATACATTCATGGGGCCACTTTGGCCAGGCACTGGTCAGTTTGGTCAGCTTTCATTTGATAGAGATGGGTTGTAGTATTCTGAGTGAAGTCCAAAATGTTAGTTTTTCTATATATATCTAGGACCTTGTGGGTAGCTGTTGTCTAGCTCTGTTTTTTGTTTTTTTTGGTTTTCTCTTTATAAGTGTCTTAGCTTCTTTCATTGAGATTTTGCGAGTCTAGCCTCATTTGTGGTGGGACTGTTCAAGGTAAGGCCCACTCCCCCCCCCTTTCCACACACACACACACACACTCACATGGACGCACGCGCGCGCACGTGCGCGCACACAGACAGAGAGAGAGAGAGAGAGATATTCACATGGCCACGAGTATACAGAATTATGTAATCACAGGAATTGCTTGATACATGGTGTTGGAGATTGCATGTCAGTCGACAAGGCATTCGATTATTATATGTATAAAGTGCCATGCTGGTGTAGTGGTTAGCACACTAACCTACTAACAAAGAGTTTTCATCCCTAGTGGAGGCATAATTGAATTTATTCTGCCCAGTGTGCCTGTAAGACTGACTCAGCCCCATGTGATTTTAACAAGCATCTAAGAAAAAAATGCTTGTTAAGCAAGAGAAATATATCAATACCTTATATTTATGATGCCTGTATTGTAGCCTTGGTATTTCTTGGAAGAACATGGTGCTGAGTGCTGAGATGTTCACATTTACTGACTTAACTTGTGCATTCTGCTTAGAAAGTTCAGCATGTTCTGTTTAGCCATGGGACTTCATTGCATAACAACAGATATTGTTGACAGACTGGTGGTGTTTGGTAAAATACCAACTGGCCACTCACAATGTTTCAAGGGTTTGCACAGGTCAGACTTGAAAACACCCACAAACATTAGGTTTAGAAAACATTACCCCGGAGAAAGTGTTATTTAAATTCCAATTATTATTTGACAAAATAGGTTACATCCTGCTAAAAATCTGTTTCAGTAAACCAACCATTCTTTGCTGCTGAACTGTTATCAGATATAAAACTACCCCAATACCTTTCTCCATCTGTGAAAACACTATTGTCTGTGTAAACCAAATAAAATTGCATTTATCAATTTCTGTGTGAGTGAAAAACAACTTGCATAGGTGGAAACGAACAACAATTAGTAAATTGAGTAACCGATCAAATAGCAGTATAGGTGGAAGAGAGAGTTAATCAGTCTTCAGGAATCCCTGTGCTGTTGGCAGGACATAAAATGTCAATCACAGCCACCTCTCAACAACTACTAATTTACGGTCATAAAGTTAACAAAGGAAAGACATTTCATATATTGCATTTGACAAACAATAAACAATTTCTCAAATTTAATGAGGTGTATGCTAGCCAATTTTGTGTTGGCAGAAAGACTTTGTTTTAAATTTGCAATTACCTTGGGTATAACAAGTGCTCCACATTTAAACAATATTAGTGACTATGTGTTTGCCAAGTCTTTCAGCCATTTTATCATTCATTTATTCACTTCATATGATAAATAACCCTGCAGCATGCACCTGATGAGATGCAGCAAAATATACAAGGCAGTGAATCATGCAATCTATTGTGTGTTTAAATCCTGTTCTGATTAGCCATGGGACTTGGTTTCTCTCAATGTTTCAATTAGCCATGGGACTTGGTTTCTCTCAATGTTTCAATTAGCCATGGGACTTGGTTTCTCTCAATGTTTCAATTAGCCATGGGACTTGGTTTCTCTCAATGTTTCAATTAGCCATGGGACTTGGTTTCTCTCAATGTTTCAATTAGCCATGGGACTTGGTTTCTCTCAATGTTTCAATTAGCCATATGACTTGATTTCTCTCAATGTTTCAGTTAGCCATGGGACTTGGTTTCTCTTAATGTTTCAATTAGCCATAGGACTTGGTTTCTCTCAATGTTTCAATTAGCCATATGACTTGGTTTCTCTCAATGTTTCAATTAGCCATATGACTTGGTTTCTCTCAATGTTTCAATTAGCCATGGGACTTGGTTTCTCTCAATGTTTCAATTAGCCATGGGACTTGGTTTCTCTCAATGTTTCAATTAGCCATGGGACTTGGTTTCTCTCAATGTTTCAATTAGCCATGGGACTTGCTTTCTCTCAATGTTTCAATTAGCCATGGGACTTGGTTTCTCTCAATGTTTCAATTAGCCATGGGACTTGGTTTCTCTCAATGTTTCAATTAGCCATGGGACTTGGTTTCTCTCATTGTTTCAATTAGCCATGGGACTTGGTTTCTCTCAATGTTTCAGTTAGCCATGGGACTTGGTTTCTCTCAATGTTTCAATTAGCCATGGGACTTGGTTTCTCTCAATGTTTCAATTAGCCATGGGACTTGATTTCTTTCAATGTTTCAATTAGCCATGGGACTTGGTTTCTCTCAATGTTTCAATTAGCCATGGGACTTGCTTTCTCTCAATGTTTCAATTAGCCATGGGACTTGGTTTCTCTCAATGTTTCAATTAGCCATGGGACTTGGTTTCTCTCAATGTTTCAATTAGCCATGGGACTTGGTTTCTCTCATTGTTTCAATTAGCCATATGCTTGGTTTCTCTCAATGTTTCAATTAGCCATGGGACTTGGTTTCTCTCATTGTTTCAATTAGCCATGGGACTTGGTTTCTCTCAATGTTTCAGTTAGCCATGGGACTTGGTTTCTCTCAATGTTTCATTTAGCCATGAGACTTGGTTTCTCTCAATGTTTCAATTAGCCATGGGACTTGATTTCTCTCAATGTTTCAATTAGCCATATGCTTGGTTTCTCTCAATGTTTCAATTAGCCATGGGACTTGGTTTCTCTCATTGTTTCAATTAGCCATGGGACTTGGTTTCTCTCAATGTTTCAGTTAGCCATGGGACTTGGTTTCTCTCAATGTTTCATTTAGCCATGAGACTTGGTTTCTCTCAATGTTTCAATTAGCCATGGGACTTGATTTCTCTCAATGTTTCAATTAGCCATGGGACTTGGTTTCTCTCAATGTTTCAATTAGCCATGGGACTTGGTTTCTCTCAATGTTTCAATTAGCCATGGGACTTGGTTTCTCTCAATGTTTCAATTAGCCATGAGACTTGGTTTCTCTCAATGTTTCAGTTAGCCATGGGACTTGGTTTCTCTCAATGTTTCAATTAGCCATGGGACTTGGTTTCTCTCAATGTTTCAATTAGCCATGGGACTTGGTTTCTCTCAATGTTTCAATTAGCCATGGGACTTGGTTTCTCTCAATGTTTCAATTAGCCATGGGACTTGGTTTCTCTCAATGTTTCAATTAGCCATGGGACTTGGTTTCTCTCAATGTTTCAGTTAGCCATGGGACTTGATTTCTCTCAATGTTTCAATTAGCCATGGTACTTGATTTCTCTCAATGTTTCAATTAGCCATGGGACTTGGTTTCTCTCAATGTTTCCAGGATTTGCACAAGTGCCACTTGAAAACAGCAACAGCCATTAGGTATAGAAAACGTTAACTTGGAGGAAGTGTTTTTATTTAAATTATTATTTGACAAAATAGGCTGTTTTGTGGTAACGTAAAATTGAAAAATATAACTATAAATTTATGATTGGAAAAACACACACAGATGCAGTTGAACGTCTCGACCAAAGACTTTATCAACGGAACAAAAAAAAATCATAAACAATAAAAAACAGATCACACAAAGGATTACTTATTTATTCAGAGGTAGTCTTAACAACAAAGCTGGGAATGGAAAACGGAAACATGATCTATTCATAGGAAGTCCTTTCAATAAAGCTGGGAATGTTTCCGTTCTTCATTGTCAGCTTTATTGAAAGGACTTCCTCTAAATAGATAAGTATTCCTTTGTTTTATCTGTTCATTGTTGTTTTGTTTTGTTGTTCCATAGATACAAATTTTGGTCTATATCTGTGTCTTTCCATTTGTCGAGCTTTATTGTCATATTTTGTGTTTTAATTCAAACTTCAGTAACAGCCCAGCAGCGAGACCAGCCCACCTTTTTCTTTATCCTGTTCAACACTTTTAAGTTATAATTATGATCTATAATGTCTCATTTAATTTTCATACAATGGGTGTTTTATATTTTCATATCTTTTATGCAATAGTGGAAGTCATATCATGGGTCCCATTATCGTACCTAGACAGGTATTCTTGTTGTAAAGTGTTCTTATTCATGTCATAGACTATTTTTGTTGGTTTTGTTTAAATATATATACATATTGGTTGTAGTGTTTCACTGTTTCAGTTTTTGTTTCCAATTCCCTATATAAGAATACAGTTGCTATTGATTGCACTGTGCAGACATGTGCTATAAGATACCATCTTAACTGAATGAAAAGTGACTACTAAAATTGAACTCATTGAAAGGAAGAGTAGATAGACTATGTAAGCAAAAAAAAAAAGGTGGGGGGGGGAATTCTTAGGGGAATTCTTACTTCAAAGACACATGACACTTATTCAGAAATGACAAAGAAAAATATTTGTGTGGTTCATCTTGTACAAAAGAACAAAGTTCACTAAATATAATGTGTACTCTTTGCCAGGAAACAAACATGAAAACCAAAGAGAAAAATGATGAGGCAGTCAAGCAGTTATTACTGGCAAAAGAAATCTGTGATCATGAATTAGCCAATGAGAGAAAAGAGATGAAGATACACCATGAAAGCCTGGTCAGTCGATTCTTTTTAGAAATTGTATTTGTGATTGACGTTATACTTTGTATTTCAGTATCAAAGATGCTTTATTTACAATATTTGTATCAGTCGATGTGATTCCGTTAAAAAATGACACATGCACAGAAACATCTGTATGAAATTCATGTATATATTACAGGTGTCAATAATGGCAATTAAAATCATCTTGTGATTTTATGTATATGTTTAAGTATGATTATAGTTATTGTGGATTGTGGTTAACTGGTAAGAACTGAAACATTATTCCCTATGGTGATGTCCATAGCACCTCAGAGATTCAATGTAGTGGTTCCAGGTTAATTGTCCTCCAGGTAGGCTTTTGAATGCCAGCCGGCGTTGTGGCAAAGGGGTTATGAATGCAATTTGTAATCCTGTATACCACTTTTGAAAGACAGCTGCAGGCGAATTTGAAGCAGACTGCCTTGCACTGCTTATCATACAGTGGTGTGAGTGCTGGTAATTCAAAATGCAATGACAAACTACTAAATATAAATTTGCCAAGAAATCACAAACGGCCAAACATTTCTGGGGTTGACTGCAACATTCTGTAAAGGGTATGCAAACATTATTTTTTTTAAAAATGCCAGTGAGAAGGAGTGAGGTAAATCTCAGTGTTACAGAACTAGAGATGGAGACATTTACTGACTCTAGAACAAGATGAGAAGAGGTTGTCAAGTCTCCCTACCACAGTAAAACTTAAATCTTACTATATTATACTTTTCTCTCTCTCTAATTAGTATTGCCAAACTAGCTTCCTTGTCATGATATTACAACAGTGGAAGCAAGATTAATTCTTCAAGTGTTAGTATTAAATTAGCTAAAAGCAACATATATATTGTAAAAATTACATGCACAAGATAATGGACCTGGTGGTATCAATACAGAATTTGATAAATGAAATGCACATAGACAACACTTTTCAATGACCAAATACAAAAGCAAAACTACAAGAACATGAAAGGAGCCTAAATAGTTAAAAATATAGAAAGCAGGGAGAAAAGGTAAATATAGAAAAAGACAGACAGAGATAAATTATATATACACACACACACACACATTCACACCACCATCACTACACCTTACATGCACATTAATATATATTTACACACACACGTGCATACATATACACATCCACACACCCATTTATTGTGTTTAGTAAGGTTATTTCTTTCACTAGACAACAATGAACAATTTTAAGAAATCCATTTTATTATTTTAAACATAAATAGAAGACTTTCTTGGACAACAAGCAAGAAAGAGAGAAATATGAAAAGCGACTGCGGTATCTGAAAAATCAGGAAGCGTAAGTATTTATATAGAATTGAAGATTCATCATCATCGTCATCATCATCATTCAGTGCTATCTCTGCAGTGTTAAAATTAGTTGCATAACCTTTACAGGGTGTCATAGTCAACCCCAGCATGTTGTGCCTGTTGGTGATTTCTTGGCAAGTTTACATTGAGTAGTTTGACATTGCTTTCTGAATGACTGCACTTATACCTTTGTACTTATACCCGCAAGGTGTCTACTTCCAAATCATTTGTTTCAAATGTTATATGTAGAAGACAATTTATCACAAACATCAGAAAGAGAAAGTTGCCTTTGTTTGGACAACATCATGAGAAGAGAAAAATGTACATATATTGTGACAGCTGGACAGATTTGTTGAAAGAGAGATAGAGGAAGACAGTGAGGAAAGTCTTTGACAGCCTTTTGTCATGGCACGGAAAGGGGTGTCAGCACAGGGATTGATAAATGTTGGAGATCACAAAATTTGGAGAAGCATGGCACTTGATTGATTGACTAATTGATTGATAATATTAAATCCAGGCTAGTCCTCCTTGTGAAAAAATCCAACTTTTTCACCTTATTCAGTTTGATTGTCTGTCTGTCTTTGTTATAAATGAGGTGTTTATAGTGTCTTCCTTTCCTTTTTGGTCCATTCTAATTGTTTACTTTCTTTGGTGTTTTCATGTTGGGTTACTGCTTTCCAATGTTTCCTTCCTCTTGCTGTGAATGTGTTCCTAACGTTTGATTGACTGCACATAATATATTCTTGTGTACTGTCTCCTTTAGTCTAACATTTCTAGTAATATTCACTTGTTTGTGTATCTAGAAGATTAAAATCCAACCTACATCTATATTTACATTTACATAAGTAAGTAAGTAAAGACTCTTTTTACATGCCTTGAGGCATATCGTGCTAGCCCCATATTTGTATGGACCAATTGGATTTGATGGGTGATGGGGTCAGTAGTTTCTGTGACTATAAGCAGACACAATACTGAACATACTGTTTATATCACATAATAATCAAACAAATTAACTGCATTTTGAAGTTGTTTTCATGTATTATTAAAAATTGCAAATAAATACACTCATACATCATTGTTTTTAGTGATGAAGGCAGTATTGAGGCTGTTTCCTACCAGTATAGCTCTGTACATTCAGCCTTATAAAAATAAAATTAGTATTGAAGAACATTATACTGATCACATTCCTCATTGTATTGCGTTTGAATAAAAAAAAATACTATCCAATATCTCTTTATAGCATGTAAACATGGCTAGTTTACTTTTGCTTTTACTAACATTCATTTGAAATTGGTAGTTTACAGGCATCAGCTGTATCCAACATATCTGTAAACAGTCTAAGCAGAGCAGTGGTCATATGGTCTGCTTTTCACCACTGCTGAGAAATGTCTTAACGCTTTGAACCCTATGAGCCGGTATACCGGGCTTCCACGTGTTTCCTGTTTACATCTCACTGTTAATCGACAACCAACCGACCAGTAAGCATCCAGCTTACATCTAGACATGGCTAACATGTCTAGATGTAAGCTGGATGCTTATTGGACTGATAAAAATGATCAGCTAACATGACTTTAATGCTGCAGACGTCACCACCAGTGGCCTCGAAGGCTGACAGTTAAATACTGTGTGTGGGCTATTTTCAATAGCTACATCATACATGGAGAATTAGTGCCAGCAGTTCCTGGAAAAAGGAAGACAACCTTCCATATGTACATTGAAACACTTTGCAAACTTGTCAAAAATTTCCATTGTGATGCGCCAGTTACCCCTGGCTGAGTTGTGGGGGAACACATGGAAGGACGACTTCATAATGCACAGGATGAACTGATCCAATTGCATAAATATGATTTTTTTATCACTTAGAATCATTTCCTATGTTGTTGTTCACCAGTGATTTTTTCCCCTCAGAAATAATGTCTTTTTCAGGTTAAAATATTGAAATATTATTAGTTATGCCCAAAAAAATGGGTAATTACCCGGGAACCCCAGAGTTCAAAGGGTTAACATGTACAGTCTGCCACCTATTCTTTGCCCTTATCTAAGACATCTAGGCATTCAATTTCATGTCCAAGCAGATGGGGGTGGAATTATTAGTTCTGAAAATAAGTATCCACAATTCAGAGCTTGAACCTAGAGTGGGTTGAATTAGAGGTGGACACCTTACTTCTAAGTCACAGCAGCCTTACTGTGGTATTGTAGCAGTTAATACAGCAGACATTACAATGACAGCCATGTTTGAATAATTTTTTGCATTAGAATGCAGTTGATTGATATAAAGTAAAGTAAAAAAGTGTGTTTGCTACCTCTGCCAGAGAAAACAGCACTTTAAGAAAATCATCAATGGAGAACAGGCTGATGCAGGCCAGGCAAAAGTTGTCCCTGAACTTGAAACAGAGAAATCAGCACATAGCACAGCAAAAGTAGGTCTGAGAAATGTGATGTTTTAGTGACATATTTACACTTTTCTTTAATAAGTAAATATAACAGTTTAGCATATTAGATGATTCCAGTGATGTTTAATATATATGGCTTATGTTAAAATTCTGTATCTATGTCATGAAGTGATTCAATACACAGATTTATATTAGTGTCAGTTTGATATTTAATCATTGCAGACTTCACTGGATTGTAAGTCATGATTAGTGTAAGTATGATAATTAGTCAGTGCAGACAACTCTGGATCAGAGGTCATGATTGAGTAAGTTTGATAATTAGTCAGTGCAGATGTCATTTTATTAGAGGTCATGATTAAAGTAAGTTTGATAATTAGTTAATGCAAAAAATCTAATTTGTTATCAAAATTCATGAAGTATGGAAAATGTTAGTGACTTCATGCCTCATCTGTACACATAAACAGTGACATCAAAACAAAGACATCCGCTTGATAGAAAGAACAATCCACAATTTGACTGCTTGTCTATTATTGTGAGCTGACACTTGATACATAGAGAGTCAATACATTTGCTAAATCAAGGTTTGCACAATAAGAAAAGGACAGATCATACAATATAAATACAGTCAAGCAAACTAATTTGGTCCCAAGGAAAGAAGATTCACTGCAGTGGCTGCTCAAACTGTTTGTATTGACATTTCTCAAACTAGTCAGTGAGAATAAAGACTTGATAGGAAAAAAAAGGTCCTTACTTTCCAGTCTTGAGCAGGACCCCAATATGAATCACCATGCAAATACTCCTCACACCTATATGAGACCTCCAACTTAGAGAAGCTAGTGAAAACCCACTCCATTTGTTTCCAGTGATGGTGATTCTGTAAAACCCTTGAACCAGTTCTCACTCACTGGTACCTGGCTGTCTTGACAGACGATAATTACACTGTGTTACCAAAAAAAAAAAATAACTACAACTCATTGTAGGATCTAGGGAGGGAGTTACACCTCTCCATAGCACCAAACCTGGACAGAATTGTAGAGACCATGTGTTGCCTATGCAGCATGATCCCTCTCTCGGCCTGCCTAGTTTACTCCAGAGGAAAGGTAACACCAATGGAACAAGACCAGCTTCAGACAAGCAAACAAAACCCCCATTATTATCGTGAGTTGCCAAGCTCAGCAGTGTTGAAATAGAAGCAGCAGCAACATATGTAGGTTTTATTATCTAACTCAACAAACTGAATATTTCAAACCAATCAAGTTCATGCATTGACATGTCTTTGTCTTTGTCTTAACCAGGCAGGAAGAGCAAGCCAAGTTGAAGAGAGCTCAGAGCACGCAGAGAATCTTGGAAGCTGAGATGGAAACTTGGAGATCGGATCTGTTGCAGCAAGAAAAACTGGTTTGTTAACATGTGTAATGCTATAAAGTGAAGTTTTCTTCTTTGTCTGCAATCTCAGATTCTGTCTATCCCAGGTTTCTTCCATTACCATAACATTTTTCTATCAGTGAAAGTGGGATAGATAATTTTGCTACTTTTCTCTCCTAATTTGATCTGACAGCATTCTTTCTCCACACAAATGCACACCTGTATGTTTTCCTTTTTACTTTGCTAGTTAGATGGTTGGTCTCTGGGTGTTTTTTAAGCTTTATTTCCTTGAAATGTTATTTGATTAGTGATTTTAAATGGATAATATATGAAGAGGTACCATTACTGTTAATTCTTTGAAGGTTAAGAAAACACATCTGAGGCAAGCTGTGGTATATGCTGCAAACAAGGGGTAAATCATAAGGTTTTGCCTTGAATATGAAGAAGTAACATGAGAAAATTGAAACTATGCACACTCAAAGCTTCTCATATTTGCACCGGATTTGTTTCTTCAACAAGTTCTTTTACTGTGGTGCACTGCGTAACATATCTTATTGACCACAACAATTGCCCCAACAGTTTTTCAGAACAGTGGAGAATTCAGAGGCCAGGGTTGTGATAAGATTTGTGATATTACAGGGTAAAACACCTACAGAAATACATAGGAAGATGGAACCAATGTTTCATGATTCACAGTATAAAAATGGTGCAGACATATGCGGCTTGGAAATAACAGAGCTACTAAAGCCAGAGCCCATGAAAAATATACAGAAGTGAGGAAGTTGATGAAGGTTGACAACAGACAATATTTAGATGGCTTAGCAAGAGTGGGCCGGTCTCCCTGGCATAGGAATTAAGGACGTTGTTCGTAATCCCGTATACTCTCTTACAAAACACAGATGTGCAAGATTTGGCAGCGGATCATGTCGCCCTGGTTACTTACGCGGGTATGTGAGCCTGTCATTCAGAA
This sequence comes from Cepaea nemoralis, assembly GCA_014155875.1. Taxonomy (NCBI): domain Eukaryota; kingdom Metazoa; phylum Mollusca; class Gastropoda; order Stylommatophora; family Helicidae; genus Cepaea; species Cepaea nemoralis. Next base: position 581,569 of record JACEFZ010005737.1, read on the forward strand.
AGCAATGGCAAACTACAAAATGTAAAACATGCCAAGACATCAACAGCAGCTGAAAAATGCTGGTGTTGACTGCAATGTCCTGTAAAGGATATGCAGAAAAAAAAGCAAGAGCAGCAGTAGTAACAACAGCAAAAGGAAAACTCAGAAATCTTAATAGAACCACACACACAAAAATACTAGGAAAATATAATTATCCAAGTGGATTGATAAATGACCATAGACCCCGAGGTAGACCAAGAAGACGGTGGAGAGATAATATATATACAGACCAAGCACTTGGAATCAGCGACTGGCAAGAGAGGGTCAACCAGAGAGACGAATGGAGATGGATTGTATCTGCAACAAAGAACCTCAATGGCTCAGAACGCTGAAGAGGAAGAAGAAGAAGAAGAAGAAGAAGAAGAAGAAGAAGAAGAAGAAGAAGAAGAAGAAGAAGAAGTGGATTGATGAAAAACAGTAATGGGAAAGCTCTAACCAACATTAAAGATCAATTGAACAGATCGGCTGTATACTTTGAAAAACTTCTGAATCGACGAGTTTCAAAAGACCCACCAGATATCTAGCCTGCATAAATGGAACAGGATATCAAGTGTGAGAAACCATCTAAAAAAGAAACTAGAAAAGCTATCAAACCCCTGAAGGATGGAAAAACTGCTGGTTTGGTGTTCATTTACCTTCTATTCCTCTTATCCAAGTCTTTGCCATTTCCCTATGAATTTTGCAAGTTGTCACTAAGTATGATTGTTGATGGTGTTTGCAGTGTGTTGATTTATTAGTATAGGAGAAGTTGAGTGCTCTACGTCTTTCATGATATAAACCCACCTACCTGCCCGCCTGTATGTGTGTCTGCCTGTATGTGTGCCTGCCTGTATGTGTGCCTGCCTGTATGTGTGTCTGCCTGTATGTGTGCTTGCCTGTATGTGTGTCTGCCAGTATGTGTGTCTGCCTGTATGTGTGTCTGCCTGTATGTGTGTCTGCCTGTATGTGTGTCTGCCTGCTTGCCTAGCTAGAGTTATCTGTATCTGTCTGTCTCATCTCTCTGTCTTATCTGTTTCATCTCTGTCTCACCTGTTTCATCTGCTTCTCTAGACTATCTTGTCTGCCATCTCATCTGTGCATCTGTCAGTCTGTCTGTCCACCCATTTGTCTGTCCATCCATCCATCTATATGTTTATACCTGTCATACGGAACAGATTTTGTTTGTTTGTTGTTGAAATTTTAGATGGAGGATAGAGCGTTAGATGTGGTTAACCGCAGCATTGAGCTGAAGTCATTGCAAGCTCGCAAGAAACGAATAGTTAAACAGTTGGAGCAGAAGAAGAACATTTCCAGGTAAATGATAAACTGCAAAACAAAACTTACTTAGCATGTTAACATTTTTGCTTCAAAAGACATCAATACTGACTATTTGTGGGGAATACAAATTAGTGTAATACTTGCAAATGATGCAGCCAAGTATTTATATTTTTTAAAGATAAATGCCACAACATTACTGATAGATATAATAAGTTAGAAAGATTTTGATAATTTACAATTCCAGAAGTACTTCCATTCAGTATCTGAAGTTGCTGTGAAAGCTGGTAATGAAACGGCCACTTCTTGATTACTAGTCTATGTAAACAGGAATTTTCACTGTCTGCCACGTGCACACAGGACTTATTGCTTGTTCATCCCTGTTCTAGAAGACAAGGCATACAATTCACCACTCACGTTATTATTTATTCACCCTTAAAGAAGGCTGAATATACAGTTCACTATGTAGAGATTTGAAAAGTTGTGGGTGGGGATTTTATAAGGGGCATTCATTTGAAATCCGTTCGTGCCTCACCGTGCGTAATTGCGTACGTTGAACATGATCATGTCATAGTCATATGATAAGTACTGACAATAAATAAAAGAGCACATGCTTATCGTCCCATGATGCATAGGTTCTGTTTCTGACCATTGAAAAAATGGCAGGGTTGACCCAAAATCCATCAATAGAAGCTCAGAGAGTGGTGTGTCACAGCCTCACATGATATGATAAACCAACATAAGTTAGTAGACAGTAGCCAAGGGCTACAACTCCCGCCCAAGGGAAAGAAGTAAGACCCTCGAAGGCCAGAGTATTCGAGAACCTTCTCGAAGGACTGGTCAGTGAGTCCACTGTCCCGTGGACACTGATGTGGCCCGCCTATTGCGGGGTCCACGAGGAACTCGAACAGAGTTACCACCCGTGTCGGATTGCGACACGTGTGAATCGGCAGAGAGAGACGGGACATCGAAGAGGCAACAGGGCCTGCCTTAGAGGGACTCAATAGTTTAGACCCATGTGTATTTGGGGTTCATAGACATATGCTAGATAGTTTGCTTAGAATGTTTGATGATGTTAAACTGTGTGATGATGTTAAACCTCTGTGATATGCAACTCAGTGCGGGCTTGTTAAACCCACTGCGCCAACGCACTGTATATTGAAATACAATAAATGTTAGATATTATATTTAACGGAGTTATTGTTGCCTGTGTGAGCCCGAGCTCAGATACCTAGACATCCAACACGCTGACATGGTGATTCAGTTTCTTTCATTAGAAGGATGTCGAGCAGTGGACATTCATCGAAGAATGTAGGCAGTGTACGGTAACAAATGTGTGTAGAAGACAACACTGACAGACTGGGTACGAATGTTTCGGAAAGGACATCAGTTCACGACACATCTTTGACGGCTGGGTCAAGCGCATATTGTTGCAACAGAAAAAACCATCGCCAAAATTGATGATCCGTTGTTGAAGCATACGTTCACTAGCAAAAGAATTTGATGTGTCAATTGGGACAATTTCAAAAGGTCGTTCGTAAGAAACTGCAATATCGGAAGGTGTGTTCACAATGGGTACCACAGATGTTGACCGACCACCAAAAAGAGGAACGCATGGGATGGTGTTTGCACCACTTGCTGCGTTACAGAGGGAGGGTGATGCATTTCTCTTCCGCATAGTGGCAGGTGATGAATCATGGTGTCACCACTTTGAGCCGAGCAGCAAAAGAGAGAGAGCATGCAATGGAAGCATGCTGGATCACCAAAAGCCAAAAACTTCAAGTTACAGGTTTCATTTTTGACCATGAAGTGTTGGCCGACTTTAAAGAACCTGGTGTCAACATCAACTCTACCCACTACTTGCAAACAGTAGCCAAGCTTCAAAAAGCCATCAAGAATAAACGAACCGGCATGCTTTCTCGTGGTGTGATTGTGTTGCACGATAGTGCTTGTCCGCATGTCGCAAAGATTGTGCAGGAAGCATTAGCAAGGAAGAAGTGGGAAATTCTGCAACATCCAGCTTATAGTCCTGATTTGTCACCATGTGATTTTCATTTGTTCGGACCTCTAAAAAAGCTCTCAAGGGGCAACGATTTCATACAGATGCAGACGTAATGTACGCGGTAAACACTTGGTTCAGTGAGCAGCCACAATCCTTTTTTGCGGACGGCATTCGCCGCCTACCTAAGCAGTGGAATGCTTGCCTGAATGCCTACGGTGACTTCTTCTGACCAACCTATGCTGCATAATTCATTCAAAATGAATGCTTTGTTTGATTCTACCACACCTGTTAATGTTTCTTTCATGCTTTTGTTATAAAGCCATTGGAACGGGTTTCAAATGAACATCCCTAATATATGTGAAGCGCTATCTACTTCTGTATGACTGAATATGGTGTTCAGTAGTTTTATTATTAATAAGATAGATTGAATATTTTTTTTAAGTGAGCTATTAAAATTCTGTTGTTTTTCTTTCTAATAAGATAGATTGAATATTTTTTTTTTTTAAAGTGGGCTAGTAAATCTCTGTTGGTTTTCTTTCTGATAAGATAGATTGAATATTTGTTTTAAAGTGGGCTATTAAATCTCTGTTGTTTTTCTTTCTAATAAGATAGATTGAATATTTTTTCAAAAGTGGGTTATTAAATTTCTGTTGGTTTTCTTTCTAATAAGATAGATTGAATATTTTTTTAAAAGTGGGTTATTAAATTTCTGTTGGTTTCTAATAAGATAGAACTCCCTGGATAACTGGATTGTCAAGGCAGATGTCCCAGGTATTATGTTGAATGGATGTCCTCTTAGTCGAGAGAGTAAATTGAAGTACTTGGGTATCACCTTTGACAGGTGTTTGTCTTTTAAGGATCATGTGGTGGCTTTGGTGGTGAAGGCTGGTAGGGGACTTAATGCACTGAGGGCTATAGCAGCAACCGGGGTAGATCAGAGGATGCTGTACAGGCTCTTTCAGCAGTTAATAATTTCTGTCATTGAGTATGGTTTGGGGCTGTTGACAGTATCAAAGAGCCAGCTTGAAAGGTTGGAGCGCATACAGAATGTTGCCATGCGGTTAATCCTGGGGTGCACAAAGGACACACCAATTATATGCATGAGGCTTATCCTGGCGCTACCAACAATGACGGATAGGCATAGGGTCCTTCAGGCCAAATGGTACCTGAGAGTTGCCGCAGACAGGGATCACCCGCTGCATGCAGCAATGGATATGGTCAAGGGTCATAGACTAAGACGAGGCAGGTCCTGGATGGCACAGGCAGAACTTTCTATACGTCAGGTGTGTGATCTAGAGACCATCAATTGTGGAAAAGAGTGGGTTGAAGTTCCGGAAGACATGACGGACTGGCACAATGTAATAATAACACTGGGTTCGTGAGTGCGGAGAATGGGCAGCGGGCCGCACAGAGTTTGAAGTGCAACCGCTGATCCAGAGCAACACATATCAAGGTGACATAGTCATCTACACCGATGGGTCAGTAGTGAGAAACAGACGTAGTGGCTGGTGCTTTATTCCAAAGGCTAATGGGCGAATCTTGAAAAAGGAGAACTTGGCATATGAGAATACGACTTCCAGCATGAGAATGGAGGCATAGGCAGTAACAGCAGCATTCCGTTGGCTAGAGGAGACCACTGTAACACAACGTTGTATTCATTACGGATTCAAAGAGTATGCTTAGCAAGATGGAGAAAGGAATGTTTTGTGTGGAATGGCTCTTGTCGCTTCAGAGGTTACAGATTGTGAGAATTGTATGGATATTTTGCCCTGGCCATGCGGGGGTTACGGGGGAATGAACAGGCTGATAGGCTAGCAGGGAATGCACCTCTTGGTGATATTTTGCCTATAGACAAGGGGGAGGTGGTCGTGCATTTGTGGGACCAGGTGGAGAAGGCGGAGGAACAGATTGAGAACCCATATGTGGAAAGAATGAGATTGCGGGGGATCGACAGGGGTTCTGGAAGAATCTCAAAACTGAGAGGGAAGACCAGGAGAACTTTTATTCAGATAGCGGTGGGAATGATTAGTAGTATGACTCTTCGCTGGCTGTTGAACGAGGGGATGGAGCACGTGTGGGAATGCCCTGAGTGCAGTGATGTCGGTTCTTAACTCAACTCAACTCAACACAACTCAACTCTAATAAGATAGACTGAATATTTTTTTTAAAGTAGGCTATTAAATCTATGTTATTTTTAATTTCTTCACACAGAATACAAAAAGATGATGAAACATATAGACGCAGCCTTGAAAGATCACTCCTGATGAAAGATCGCAAAATTGAGGATATGATTGATACTAAGCAAAAGGTTATAGCTCAGGTAAAATAAGGTGTCACTTACTATCATGAGATAAATGTAATAATAACAGATAAACAGTGGCATGTAATGACTGTTCCAGCAAACAAGCATAACTACTCAAATTCATTACCATCAAATCCTATTTCATGCGACCAATTCAGTAACTTTTTTCAGAATGACATAGATCAGTTGAAGGCTACAATACCAAATTCTCCTTGCAACTTATCTTTACTGTCATCGTTTTGCCAGACTAGATGCCCCCGAGATATCCTTTCTGACATACCGCTAATGACAGTCACTGAAGTACTCACGTACCTCAGTAAACTAAAAAACACAAACTCATCTGGGTTAGATGGAATCAGCAGTCGGATTCTCCGCTGTGCTGCGCCAGTGATCTGTGTATCACTAACCTATGTATATAATCAGTGTCTCACCAAAGGTCACTTTCCATCAGCTCTCAAAATCGCTAAAGTGTATCCTCTCCTTAAATCTGGGTCATTGGACAATGGTCTCCCGAAAAATTATAGACCCATTTCTTTACTATCATCACTATCTAAACCACTAGAAAAACACATCCATAAGGTAACATTACAGTATTTAGATCGCAACAAGCTTATAGTTGACAGTCAATCAGGATTTCGACCAAAATATTCTTGCCATAAGGCCCTAACAAACATGATAGAAAATTGGCGCCATAATATAAATAACAACAATCTATGTGGAGCTGTGTTTATCGATTTCAGAAAATCATTTGATATGATAGACCATGCCATTTTAATTAAAAAACTAGAGACAATGAAAATTGGCCCTAATGTTGTGACGCTAATAACATCTTTTCTGTCAAACAGAAAGCAAGTAGTATCACACAATAAATCTCTGTCCCAAACCACTACCTTCAATACTGGAGTACTGCAAGGCTCTGTTCTTGGCCTTCTATTATTCGCCATATATATTAATGATCTACCTTTGCATCTTTCGTCGTCCTGCGATCTATTTGCAGACAACTGTACAGTGTATACAAACGCTGAAAGCAGTAATTTGCTGGAGTCGTCTTTGCAACAAGAATTAAATAATGTAGTTAGGTGGAGCTATGCGAACCGTATGCAAATTAACATCACTAAAACAAAATCTATGTTATTAACAACCAGACAAAGACTTCAGACAATAAATTCACACAGATCACTTCAACTTCACATCGATAACATGCCAGTAGAAAGTGTAATTGAGCACAAAACATTAGGCCTCATCATTGATAAAAACCAAACCTTTAATCCTCACGTTCAAGCGCTCACTAAACAAACAGCGAAAAAAGTCTACCAACTCGCCAAAATTAAAAATTTCCTTGATGAGGACACAAGGAAAATATTCTATACATCTCACATACAGACACATTTTGACTACTGCTCTACAATCTGGGACGGTTGTTTCAATTCAAGCACCAAGCGACTTTACTCACTCCAGAAACGGGCCATGAGATTAATTTATAGCAAACATTTAACTGACAATCCTAGCCTGCATAAACGCCTTCAGTTACTACCACTCCGCAAACGTCTGCTTTTCAATAAGGCCAAACTAATTCACAAAATCCTACATCGGAATGCCCCAAACTACCTTTGGCCATTGTTTGAATATAATGCTAGACACAGTAAACAATTAAATATACTACACCTTCCGAAGCCTAGGATAGACTTATACAAAACAAGCTTAACATACTCTGCAGCTCAGCTGTGGAACAATCTTCCACATGAAATAAAAGACATCATCAATCCCTATACATATAATCGCAAATTATTTGAACACTATCTCAGTATGGATTACCTTCCCCCTTAATAATAGAAATAATAATATAATAAAACCCTAGTATAACAGCCAGTCCCCTTTTGGTAGGCCAGTATATTCCACATAGCTAATAAATGCCACACCAGTTATTACTATTACTGAGTCGTGTAGTATTTATTTTTAATTTTTCCACATGCCTTTATAATGCATATCTTTTATATTGTTGCTGTTTTCAGTTAGCCTTGAATGATGTATGAATGGTATAATGTATGAAAGAGAGTGATAAAAGGGCAGAATGTTAGACTGGCCTGCGTGCCCAATTCTTAACCCTTTCAAAATAAAGTTTTGTTGTTGTTGTTGTTACAATTATCTTCTTGCATGTGTCCGTATGCCACAGATGAGGAGAGAGATATCTCCATGTCTGTCTGTTGCTGAGATGTTACCAGGTTCACTTCTAGCAAATGTCTGGCAGTTATTACCAGAGCCAGTAATTTATGGTTATTTCACACTTCCACTTCATCTTTTGGGTAGTGAGATTAAAAAACCTAGCCTTCTCACATAAGAAGAGATCCAATATTCAAGTTGTGCATATTACAACTCAATAGCAATTCCAAATGACTAAATGTAGGCTGTAAGGCCAATACAAATGACTAAATGTAGGCTGTAAGGCCAATACAAATGACTAAATGTAGGCTGTAAGGCCAATACAAATGACTAAATGTAGGCTGTAAGGCCAATACAAATGACTAAATGTAGGCTGTAAGGCCAATACAAATGACTAAATGTAGGCTGTAAGGCCATTACTTTGACAAACGTGTTAAGGGAAATAAACCTATCCATGTGTAGACAGAGGACAATGACCTTAGACTGAATCTGTCTAGATGAAGTAAACCTGGTACATATACATACCAAACACACACTGATCCCTGAGTTAGAGTGATGCGTAACTGACCCCCGAGTTAGAGTGATGCGTAACTAGGCATGATTCACTTCCATTAAAAAGAGAATAAAGAAGACAGTGAGCAGAGCAGTATCCGTAATTAGACAAAGATATATTGGTTTGTTGCATTAGTTTACTTATATTATGAACTGTTGGAAGCTAAAGTTTTCTTTCTTAGGTTGAATTTAATATATGTACTTGCTGGTGTGAGCCAATATGTCTACATTTTTCTTATTAAGTTATTTAACCTAATATAACTAGTTATTTTTTCTTTAATGAACCAGCCATTACGTCATACAAGTGAAGTCAGGGACCAGGAATATAATTAAACTAACCATATAGAGGATTCTAATTTTAAATGATGTACCGATCATCATATTAGCAGCAAAATATAAAAGTAAAGGCAGATTGTAAAACTCAGAAATCTGGTCAGTTTGGAAAACATAGTAAAGTATCAATAAAAATAAATAGACCAGTTACAAGTTTGCAGCCTTTAGTACTATAATCTTGCTTATTACCAAACATTATGATATCATAGTTGACTAATTAATGCTTATATATAAGATTACAATTATAATACTTGACTAGTTCAGTGCACATATAAAGTTAGGAATAAGTTATGAAGTGGATAAGGGCAGACAATAGGCAATATTTAGATTAGCCATGTCGGGGAGGCAAAAGTAGCAGCAGTAACAGAAAACCTCAGAGATCTTGACAGCATCACAAGAAAAATAGCAGGAAAATATGTTGAATCAAGTGATTTGATAAATAATAGTAATGGTTAAGTTCGCACCAGCATTAAAGATCGAATGAATAATTAGGCTGAACACTTAAGAGCCGCTCCTGAACAGACTCGTCCCAGAAGACCCTCCAGATATCTAGTTGCAGAAGTGGAGCTGGATATCAACTGGAGAAACTATTGAAAGAAGAAATTAAAATATCTATCAAACTTCTGAAAAATGGGAATGCTGCTGGTCCAGATGGTATCCAAAAAGAAGCTGTAGAAACCAGTATAAACACTTCAACTGAAATAATGCACAGATTATCTGTATATATATTACACACAGAGTCTGGGAGACCAGAAATACTAGCAGTTTGGATAGAAGGATACCTGGTTAAGTTGCCGAATAAAGGGGACCTGCATTAGTTCCAACATTATGTAGGAATAATGTTATTGTGAGTTCCTGGAAAAATTTACAGCAACATAACTTAAGTGATACCACTGATAAACAACAAAGGCTTGAGCAGACAGGCTTCCAATCAAATAGATCCTGCATTAACCAGATAGCCAAATGTCACATATAGAAAGAGCTTTTTCAAAACTTTTAGATTGCTCAGTTTGGTCGCCCAAAGAATTTTCAGTATTACTTTGTAAAACTACATCTTGTACATGCAGTCAACATTATGATAGTTAAGTGATTCATACTGTCAACATTATGGAGGTAAGTGATACATACAGTCAACATTATGTGATTTAAGTGGTACATTTTGTCAACATTACAATGGTAAACTTAAGCCATACATTCAACAATTTAGTTTTTTTATATATTTAAACATTTTACTTCCAGACTAGAGCTGTGGCCCAGCTAAGCCAGACTCTTCGAGATGATATCAAAGGAAAGTACAACTCTGACACATTTGATAAGAAAGTTCTTGAAGCTCAACTGTATGCAAACCTGAACAGAGAACACAGGTCCAAGAGTCCTGCACTAAAGAATAGGTCATCAGTGCAAATCAGCTAACATCCTACACACTGTGTGTTAATATGTAGTATCACTTTGTATGTGTCTGCACAGGTAGTGTTCTTTAACATATGTGTTTGTGTATACAGGACAATTAGGTGAATGTATTAATTTTTGTGGCTTATAAAATATAATTTCTTAGAAACTAAAATACTTTGGCCATATTACTGGAGAGAGCAGTGATGGAAGGCATGGTTTTTGGAAGAGAAGGATGGGTTCCTGGATGAGAAGGCAGGGTTCCTGGAAGAGAAGGCAGGGTTCCTGGAAGAGAAGGCAGGGTTCCTGGAAGAGAGGGCATGGTTCCTGAAAGAGCAGGCATGATTCCTGGAAGAGAGGGCATGGTTCCTGGAAGAGAGGGCATGGTTCCTGGAAGAGAGTGCATGGTTTTTAGAAGAGAAGCCATGGTTCCTGGAAGAGAGGGCATAGTTCCTGGAAGAGATGGTGTGGTTACTGGAAGAGAAGGCATGGTTCCTGAAAGAGAAGGTGCGGATCATGGAAGAGAAGGCATGGTTCCTGGAAGAGAAGGCATGGTTCCTGGAAGAGAAGGCAGGGTTTTTGGAAGAGAAGGCATGGTTCCTGGAAGAGAAGGCATGGTTCCTGGAAGAGAAGACATGGTTCCTGAAAGGGAAGGCAGGGTTCTTGGAAGAGAAGGCCTGGGTCCTGGAAGAGAAGGCACGGGGTGACATGCATAAAGATGAAACAATGTGTCCTGGAGCAGTTCCCAGTTGTGGGGGTGTGTGGGTGTCAGCACCAGCACAGGTTACAGGCCTGGATGCATGGAGGCGGCCAGTCTTTCCCTCTCTTCCACAGTCGATGAGCCCAGGCATTGGCCCCATGTCTGACCTTGCTCATGACATTACCAGGGCAATTCTGGCAATATATTATATATATAAAACACTCAACCATAGCCAACAGACTTCTTGATGTCTTGTCTAAGACCGCCAGCATGATGTCTAGACAAGGAAAGGATTCAACCCTAACACGGTACACATATGTAAATACTATTCTGCAGTTACACCTAGCTGGATACATGCCTAAATAATTGACAGATTCACATCTGGCATCATTGTATCTAGTTACTAACACCATGTGACAATGTATTATTTGTGCCTTGCAACATTTCTATATTCTGTAGTGCTGTGTGCAGTGCGCACAAGGAAGCTAAATGACAGCTCTATCTGTTGATCCTGGGATCCTTAGGTAGTTCTGTTACAGACATGGATGACACTATATGTCTGCAGGGATATATAGTATCATGTCATGTATGTCTGCAGGGATATATAATATCATGTTGTATACCTGCAGGGATATATAGTATCATGTTATGTATGTCTGCAGGGATATATAGTATCATGTCATGTATGTCTGCAGGGATATATAATATCATGTTGCATACCTTCAGGGATATATAGTATCATGTTATGTATGTCTGCAGGGATATATAGTATCATGTCATGTATGTCTGCAGGGATATATAATATCATGTTGTATACCTGCAGGGATATATAGTATCATGTTATGTATGTCTGCAGGGATATATAGTATCATGTTGTATGTCTGCAGGGATATATAGTATCATGTTGTATGTCTGCAGGGATATATAGTATCATGTTATGTATGTCTGCAGGGATATATAGTATCATGTTGTATGTCTACAGGGATATATAGTATCATGTTATGTATGTCTGCAGGGATATATAGTATCATGTTGTATGTCTGCAGGGATATATAGTATCATGTTATGTATGTCTGCAGGGATATATAGTATCATGTTGTATGTCTGCAGGGATATATAGTATCATGTTGTATGTCTGCAGGGATATATAGTATCATGTTGTATGTCTGCAGGGATATATAGTATCATGTTATGTATGTCTGCAGGGATATATAGTATCATGTTGTATGTCTGCAGGGATATATAGTATCATGTTATGTATGTCTGCAGGGATATATAGTATCATGTTGTATGTCTGCAGGGATATATAGTATCATGTTATGTATGTCTGCAGGGATATATAGTATCATGTTGTATGTCTGCAGGGATATATAGTATCATGTTATGTATGTCTGCAGGGATATATAGTATCATGTTATGTATGTCTGCAGGGATATATAGTATCATGTTGTATGTCTGCAGGGATATATAGTATCATGTTGTATGTCTGCAGGGATATGTAATAATATGTTGTATACCTGCAGGGATATATAGTATCATGTTATGTATGTCTACAGGGATATATAGTATCATGTCATGTATGTCTGCAGGGATATATAATATCATGTTGTATACCTGCAGGGATATATTGTATCATGTTATGTATGTCTGCAGGGATATATAGTATCATGTTGTATGTCTGCAGGGATATATAGTATCATGTTGTATAACTGCAGGGATATATAGTATCATGTTATGTATGTCTGCAGGGATATATAGTATCATGTTGTATGTCTGCAGGGATATATAGTATCATGTTATGTATGTCTGCAGGGATATATAGTATCATGTTGTATGTCTGCAGGGATATATAGTATCATGTTATGTATGTCTGCAGGGATATATAGTATCATGTTGTATGTCTGCAGGGATATTTAGTATCATGTTGTATGTCTGCAGGGATATATAGTATCATGTTGTATGTCTGCAGGGATATATAGTACCGTGTTATGTATGTCTGCAGGGATATATAGTATTGTGTTGTATGTCTGCAGTGATATATAGTTTTGTGTTGTATGTCTGCAGGGATATATAGTACCGTGTTATGTATGTCTGCAGGGATATATAGTATTGTGTTGTTGTATGTCTTCAGGGATATATAGTATCATGTTATGTATGTCTGCAGGGATATATAGTATCATGTTATGTATGTCTGCAGGGATATATAGTATTGTGTTGTTGTATGTCTGCAGGGATATATAGTATCATGTTATGTATGTCTTCAGGGATATATAGTATTGTGTTGTATGTCTGCAGAGATATATAGTATCATGTTGTATGTCTGCAAGGATATATAGTATCATGTTATGTATGTCTGCAGGGATATATAGTATTGTGTTGTTGTATGTCTGCAGAGATATATAGTATCATGTTGTATGTCTGCAAGGATATATAGTATCATGTTATGTATGTCTTCAGGGATATATAGTATTGTGTTGTATGTCTGCAGAGATATATAGTATCATGTTGTATGTCTGCAAGGATATATAGTATCATGTTATGTATGTCTGCAGGGATATATAGTATTGTGTTGTTGTATGTCTTCAGGGATATATAGTATCATGTTATGTATGTCTGCAGGGATATATAGTATTGTGTTGTTGTATGTCTGCAGGGATATATAATACCGTGTTATGTATGTCTGCAGGGATATATAGTATCATGTTATGTATGTCTTCAGGGATATATAGTATTGTGTTGTATGTCTGCAGAGATATATAGTATCATGTTGTATGTCTGCAAGGATATATACTATCATGTTATGTATGTCTGCAGGGATATATAGTATCATGTCATGTATGTCTGCAGGGATATATAGTATTGTGTCATGTATGCCTGCAAGGATATATAGTATTGTGTTGTATATCTGCAATGATATATAGTATTGTGTTGTATGTCTGCAGTGATATATAGTATCATGTTATGAATGTCTGCAGGGATATATAGTATTGTGTTGTATGTCTGCAGGGATATATAGTATTGTGTTGTATGTCTGCAGGGATATATAGTATTGTGTTGTATGTCTGCAGGGATATATAGTATTGTGTTGTATGTCTACAGGGATATATAGAATTGTGTTGTATGTCTGCAGGGATATATAGTATTGTGTTGTATGTCTGCAGGGATATATAGTTATGTTTGTCTACAGGGCTATATGGCTTTGTGTTATGTATTTCTGTAGCAATGTATGATAGTTTGGTGTGGGTGTTTGCAAACATATATGCTAATATGTTATAAGGCCTACAGGGATGTATGGTAATGGGTTATCTATTTCTAAGGATATATATGGTAATGTGCTTTGTCATGCATATTCAGGAACAATTGTGGTAGATGTAAATTATAAGATGTATTCAGACAATATAAGTAGAATTAGTCTTTGTGTTTGCTGATCACTGTTGATATGTTTGTGATGTTTGAGGAAGATAAAAAGTATTACTGTCAATAAAACCAAGTAGTATGTGGTAGCCACTGCACAAATTGAATCATGTCAAAGTACATAGTCAATGAATCATGAATAAGTCAAAGCACACTGGGTCATTGAATCAAATATAAGTCACAGTACATATTAGGGGCATTCATTTGAAACCCGTTCCAATTTTTTTTTATTACATTGCTTGTCTAATGTTTGCAAGTAGGGGGTAGAGTTGATGTTGACACCAGGTTCTTTAAAGTCGGCCAACAATAGCCCTTCATGGTCAACAAATGCGCTCAGCATAACCTTACCAGCGGAAACCTGTAACTTTAATGTTTTGGCTTTTGGTGATCCAGCATGCTTCCATTGCATGCTCTGCCTTTTGCTGCTCGGCTCAAAGTGGTGACACCATGATTCATCGTCTGCCACTATGCGGAAGAGAATTGCATCACCCTCCACTCTGTAATGTAGAGAGAGAGGTGAGCAGGAGGTGAATCTCACTTCCAAGAGCAGGAGGTGAGTGGTGGCTAGACCCTCACATCCGTCGGACTTGACTTAGAGGCGTTCAGCCATATCCCGCAGCTGAGTGTCTGAAATCAAGTATCTGGACTTCTATGAGCGTGTACACCTGTCAATCGTAAGTGTCTGGACCAATGTAAGCGGGTACTACTGTCAGACTCTCCGCCTGACTCTATGTCGATCTCGCGACCAACGAGAATCGGCCCGCCAGAGATCTCATATACAGATTCAGGTATTCTTATTGTTCTGATAGTGAATTGTGTCTGAGTGCAGGCATCATGGTAAGCAGATATTTCTTGCTTCATTGCTCACATGCAGTAGGTTTGATGATTCTTAATCAATTTGTTCATTGATTGGGTAGCTGCAGTACGTAACTGAATTTATGTTTATCACAGCTGTTTTATTGATACTTTTGTCACTCATCTCACGTTAATATAAAGTATACTAATTTGTTTCAGTTTATTATTTTAAGTTTGCAAGTGTTTGTAACTTGTTGGCAGTATCATAGAATCACATATTGTATGTAATGAATGCTGAATATTAACCCTGTTCTTGCTGGGGTAGTGAATATAGTAATATGTTCTTGGACAGTCTAGCATTTGTGAGAATATAATAAATTTGCCTGGTTAGCCAGTCACCTGAAAGTGAAACAATAAAGTCAGGTTCTGAAATATCTCTTTTGACCTAGAACAAATAATTGTGTCTTCTTTTTTTCTGTTCTCTGTCCCTGTTTTGTCTTTGATTGTCAGGTTAAGAAGAGACAATTAGAAGGAGTTTTCATGTGAGCTTCATGGTTTGCTGGGGCAATCTATTGCTCTGTTTCCACCATGTTTAGTGCTGATGTCTTCACTTAATTTTTATTTCATTAATTTGTTTTTAATCCTCAAATGTTTTAGAATGTGTTATTTAGCTTTATAATGAACAAATATTTAAAATAGTTCTTGTTCTTTTTACACTTGTGATATGACACATATATTATTTCAACGTAGAGCAAACATATAACATGCATTGTTGCTGGGAATTTTTCTACCATCTATGCAAGGACAATGTTTGAAAGTTGAGCTTACATTCTTTGCTGTGTACTGGAAAGTATCCGAATTAGTAAAATAAAAGTTAAATGATTTTTCATTTGAAGGAGTCTTATCAGTGATTTCGGTCTTTTATTGTTGTCGTAACAGACTACATCCATCCATCATGTGCCATGCCGATAAGCGTGGGTGGTCATGTTTCGCCATCTCACTTGATCACCAGAGTCATGGATCAGCTCTGTGTTCTGTCTTGACCATGCCATGTGGTCAAGCCATCCAGGTATTTACTTCTCGACCTTCCCCTTGGTCTCTGCCCCTCAATCTTACCAGTTGTCACCAAGTTCTCCAATTCATTTCTTCTCATAAGATGCTCACAAATTTTGACTGTCTACGTCTGTCTCTAATCAGTTTATGACTATTCAAAGCAATATTTTCCTGATACGAATGTCAAAAAAGAGGACACAAACAACAGATTAGACCATGTGTTAAAACAACATATCCTGAAGGAGTTTCCTGCCATGAGTCTGATGTGACAGTGCCATCATATTTTGTAGGCCTGAATGCACGGGGGAATGGGTGGCCAGACAGGTCTCTTCTTCTGTTGGTGGATGACCAACACATGCGTTAAACCCTTGTCCAACCCCCCTTTTGACTTTCTCAGTGTAGCCCCCTATCAACTGCACTAACATACAGCCCCACAATTTATTGATTGGTATGATTCGCTGTACCTCTTCAGGTGCATATTACAGAGATAAGTGTAATATGAAATCAATACACGAATGCTTTTAACTTGAAATACATAACACAAATAGTCACTGATACTTCTCCTTCACTTGTGTTTCTATGGTATTCACAGATTCATGACCAAGTATTTCTGCTTACAAATTGAGGGTGTGAGAACGGGTCAATAAAAACAAAACATCCCCACATGGTGGTGGTTTGAACACAGGCAAGCATGCTAGCCCCTGCACCACCAGGGCGCCCATTGTTAAAAAAAAACAAACTAGGAAATCAGATGGCTTGGTCATACAACAAAATTGTAATGGAACTGACTGACTACATTACTATCATTACTATATAAGAGCTACATTGTCCATTTTCTTCTTCTTCTACCCTACATCCTCCTTCTTCTCTCTCTCTCTCTCTCTCTCTCTCTCTCTCTCTCTCTCTCTCTCTCTCTCTCTCTCTCTCTCTCTCTCTCTCTCTCTCTCTCTCTCACTTTCTCTCTCTCTCTCTCTCTCTCTCTCTCTCTCTCTCTCTCTCTCTCTCTCCCCTCTCTCTCCCCTCTCTCCTCTCTTAACTTCTCCTTTCCATTTCTTGCTGCTTTTCCCTCTCCTTCTCCTCCCCTCCCTCTAACTCCCCTCCTTCTTCCCCACCTTCCTTTCCTCTTCTCCTTCTGTCTCTTCTTTCTCTCTCCTCCTCCTCATCCCTCTGCCTCTCATTTCTCCTCTCCTCTTCTCCCATTTGTCTCTTACTCTTCTTCCTCCTCCTCCTCCTGCTTCTTCTTCTCCTCCCATTCCACCTCCTCTTCACTCCCCTCTTGCTACATCTCGTCCTCCTACTCGGGCACCTTTTCCTCCTCTGATTCCTCCTCCTCTTTCTATTTTTCTCCTTGTTAATCCATTTTCATTCACCAATACACCACATTTCTTGTTGCCCAACTCTCAGCACTCCCTATCAAAGTTGATTAGATCAAGACAGTAATTAGCCTTGTGGACATGCTCAATGCTGACAGCCTGTGTAATTGTTGTCTCAACCTGAGCCATCCATGTTAGTGCAAACTGTTACAGACATGTTTCCTCTTCTCCTTTTCTCCCCCTCTTCTCCTTCTCCTCACCTCCTCCACCACCACCTCCTACTCCTACTCTTCTTTTCCTCCATCCATGTTACATGCAAACTTTGTTACAGACATGTTTCCTTTTCTCCTGTTCTCCTCCTCTTCTCCTTCTCCTCACCTCCTCCTCCTCCTCCTCCTCCTTCTCCTCCTCCTCCACCACCACCACCTACTCCTACTCTTCTTATTCTTTTCTTTCATCTCATCCTTCTCATCCTCTTCTCCTTCCTTCTCCTTCCTCATTTTCTTTTTTTCCTCCTCTCCTTCCTCATTCTTTTCTTCTTCTCCTCCATCTTCTCATAGTGTTCTTCTTTTTTATCTCATTTACTTCTTCATCTTCTTTTTCATCCTTCTCCTACTCATCCCGTTTTTCTTCCTCATCTTCTTTTTCATCCTTTGCCTACTCTTCTTCTTCTTCTTCTTCTTCTTCTTCTTCTTCTTCTTCTTCTTCTTCTTCTTCTTCTTCTTCTTCTTCTTCTTCTTCTTCTTCTTCTTCTTCTTCTTCTTCTTCTTATTTTAATTTTATCTTCTGCTTTTTCTTTTCATTTGAAAAGTTTTGCTTAGAGCTGTTAGGAATTCCTCAATGTGTTTCTAGTCATTACCACCACATACTGCATTAGTTGAAAGATGTTTTAATGATTGAGATACAGTGTTCTATAGGTAGACATTCTTTTACTTTTGTGTGTGTTAGCTTAAGTTGGCTCTGAACTTGAGCATAGTCCACGCATGGTACTACTAGTTTTTCAGTTATCAGTTATCAGTTGGGGTATCTTCATTGCACTCCGGACATGTCCATAGGTGCTCAGATCCTCTCTCCCCCCACCCCCCCCCCCCCCCAGCATATGCATCAGCGTCCGGTGGCTAATAGTGCCAGTTCTGTGTTGGTTGACGAGGCGCCTTGTTTTCCCGATGTACCTCTCGCGTCTGGCCGTGCCGATTCTTACTCTCAAGTCTTTCATCCTGGACAGCGATGTGGAATCACTGACGTCAAAGTCCTCTGTTCTCGCCATATCTTTGAGGGCGTTAATAACATCGGCACGATCCATGGGCTGGCCATCTACAGGGGGTGCAGAGCCAGCCAGTTTGTCAGCTCGTTCATTTCCCTCGACTCCCGCATGTCCCGGGACGAAGATGAAGGTGACTTTACGGACAACAGACTTCCACAGCGACTCTGTCCACTGTCTACGTACAGATCCAGCTTCGACCTTCTGAATCATGCTCATTGAATCACTTAGTACACACACGTTGGTATAATGCTGTGATTCCAGCCATATGAAAGCCTGTGTAACTGCCATCACCTCCATCGTCATGCTGCTCGTGGTCATAGAGTGGGCACCACTGGATTCTTGAACGGTTCGGCCCGCTGAACGGGCTGTAAATGCCCACTTTGCTTTACAACAGATCCATCTGTATAGATGAGCACTTCGGAGCTATCTGAGTGTTCATTGATGAGCGCGTTAACCTCAGCATTGACAGTGGCAGGTTTCTGCTCTCTGCACCGTCTATCAAGTGTGATAATGCAGGAGAAAGTGCACTTAAAAGCTGGAGGCACCAGCACCCATTCCTTGCCGGGTTGATACTGGTAGGACTGCAGACCTGTCTGACGACATCTTCCGCCCGACCCATCCATGATTTGCCCCTCTTTAGCCTGTCACCCTTTTCTCTGAATATAGCGTCATGCAGAGGGTGCTGCATACTAGTTTTTGCTACTGTTGAACGCACTGTTTTTGTGTGAGGGTTAGCATTTCCTGTTACAAATGCTCCTCGCCATACAAACCCTCTCTGACTTGTGAGATACGTGTATTTTATGTCCCTAAGACACTGACTTTTCAGTCAACATTTAAGTCTAGCTGACTGGCATGTGGAATGAACCCACTACATTGTGGTCAGAAGAGAAAGTTTCAGCGCATTAAATCTGTTAATCGTGCCGACCTCAACTCACTGTTCATTCAGTTAAGGGGCTAATGCCGTGAACATTCAGTGTCAATGGCACACCGTGTAAAGATTTCCATTCACAATTATCAATAATTCAGATTTATCGAGAAAAATTACGTCAATGGGAACAGATAAAATAATGCAAGTGGATACAATATATACTGAGATGAATGAAAGCGTTGTTAAGAATACCATGATTCAATCTTTCACGGGTATTATTTGTACAGGTTTAAGTCAGAGAGATTATCCAAAAAAGAATGGTAAGAGTAAACTCACTTTGTTTAAGAAATGTCAGTTCAAATATTTAACAAATCATAGGTTTACCAGTGACTGTTATTACCATAATGTAATAATTACTGTGACCTAAGTGGGAGGTCATTTCTAAAAGACCTTATGATAATGTAAAGGTGTGTTTTGGTACAGAGAAAGGTGTCCTCAAATATCCACATATTTTTACCCAAAAGTACTCACTTTCTGGGTTAGGTAAATGGCAGCCATACTCTGATTACCAGGCTTGGCCATTTTGTATTTCCCATGGGACAGCATGGGACAGTAGCCATGTCAAAGCAACTTGATCTACGTCAGAGCTACCCTTAATTTTGTTTATTGTTACCTTTTTAAAGCCTTTTATCCTTCTTGTTTCTTTATACATGTATATCTATTCTTTATCTTGTGGTGGGACACCAGATAAATAAATAAATACACATAGCCTTTTATTATATAATATTACATTTTGGTGCGTCACCAGCAAAAATAGAAGACATGGTAAAGTCAGTTGTTACTAAGAAGAAAGGGAATGTGGACACCAATAAATGGGCCAATGATTGGATCGCTTTTTCTAAGTCTGTTGTTCCAACTGTTATTTCATTCAGCAAGGATTTAAATTTTTCTTCTGAATCATCTGCTGTATGTAAAGTAGCAGGAATTGTAGAACAAAAGCCGAATAGTGATTTTGACTTATTTTTTTTTAAAATCCTCTATCAAACAAACCACTTAAGTTTCCAGAAACAAATGCCTTGAGATGAAGTCACCATGTTTCAAAAATTACGGCAACCAACTTCACAACCATTAAATTATTGGGAAAATGAACATAGGTTTCCACTGCTAAAAGCAAGTGCGAAAATTGTTTTGGCCATACCAGTTGGTTACTTACGGGGGTATGTGAGCCGGTCGCTCAGAAAGCAATGGCAAACTACTGGGCGTAATCTTGCCAAGATATCAACAACAGCGGTAAAATGCTGGTGTTGACAGCGATGTCCTATAAATAGGATATGCGGGAAAAAAAGTGTCATCAGCAGCAGTAGAGCGCTTATTTAGTGCAGCTGGATTGTTGTTGAGTAAGTTAGAAAACGAATGTTACCAGCTCTCGTTATAAACTGTGTATATCAGATTTGCATGTAAGATGAGAATTGTGGAAATGGTTTAGGGATTAGCTGGACTAATTAAATTATTGGGAACCGTCGATCAGCAGGAAATTGATAATGTGCTGAATGAGCAGAGTGACTCAGAAACAGAATGAGAGTGTCAGTCAGAATGACACTGAAATGTCATATTTAGTTGAAAAATTTTTTTAACATGAAATACTCTTGAATATTAAAATTTATAAAATTTGCCGTTTTACATATATCTTTGTACATATATCTTTGTACATAAAGTCCTATTTAGTAGACACTAAACCTAAACTTTCATAATTTTATTTGAACTGCATTCCATATTAATATTATAATGGGAATCCCATGGGATGGGATGGGATGGGACAGGCATAAATGACCATGGGATGGGATGGGACAGAGAAATATGTCCCATGGACAAGCCTGCCGATTACCACTTGGCTCTGTACGTGTATATATACAAGTGTGGTTTGAAGTAGTTTGCTTCTCTCATCATTACATACTCGAGCAGCTTGAAAAGTGTTTCAATCTGGTCCCAAACTTCGTATGTGTGTATGAGAATCACACATGTTGTACAGAATATTTTGTGGATATTATTGTTAATATGCTTACAATCTACAATGGCAGCGCGATCCTGGAAAGTGCTTTGAATTTCAACAGCAACTTGAAGACGCTTTCAATAATACATCAGAAAATTGTATAGTAAATGATAAATGGAGTAAACTTAAGGAAACTATTTATAAAACAGCGGTAGAGGTTTACGGCACTGTGGATCATAAGAGGCAGGACTGGTTTGCGGCAAACAGCCAGATACTGCAGCCCTTGATTGATAAAAAGAAGTTAGCTCTCTTAAGAAACAAGGAATGACCAACGCGTAATTGAGTGAGCTGAAGCAAGCTAGAAAGGATGTACAAAAGGCTGCCAGGCAGTGTGCGAATGACTATTGGATCAAGTTATGTGAGTCCATTCAAATCGCAAGTGATAAGGGAAACATCAGAAGCATGTATGAAGGGATAAAGAAAGCCTGTGGTCCAATGATCAAAAGAAGTGCACCGCTGAAAACCTTGACTGGAGAAATCATCACTGATAAGAAACAGCAGATGGATAGATGGGTCGAGCACTATTTAGAGCTTTACTCAAGTGAGACCAAGCTAGCGGATGATGCCCTCAACACCATAGAGGCCCTGCCAACTTTTGACCACCTGGACACACTTCCCACTATAACAGAAGTTAAGTGTGCTATAAATGAGCTTGCATCTGGCAAGGCTCCAGGTAAAGATGGGATTCCAATAGAGGTGATCAGGAGTGGGCAAGACACACTCGCTCTACAGATCCACCAGCTAATAGAGCTATGCTGGCGAGAAGGACAAGTCCCACAGGATTTCAAAGATTCAAACATCATAACGCTGTACAAGAACAAGGGAGATCGGAGCGACTGTAACAACTATAGGGGTATCTCACTTCTGTGTATTGTTGGGAAAGTATGTGCCAGAATTGTCCTGCACAGACTTCAAGTCCTGGGAGATCAAGTCTACCCCGAATCACAGTGCGGCTTCCGTCAGAACCGGTCTACCATTGATATGATATTCTCATTGCGACAGATGCAAGAAAAATGCCGGGAACAAAATCAGCGACTGTTTATTGCCTTCATCGACCTCACAAAGGCATTCGATTTGGTCAGTCGTGAGGGTCTGTTCAAAGCACTAAAGAAGATTGGCTGCCCACCAACTCTTCTGTCCATTGTGGAATCGTTCCACACAGGCATGAAGGGTATAATAAAGTTTGATGGCTCAACTTCAGAAGAGTTTGAAATCAAGAGTGGAGTTAAGCAAGGTTGTGTACTATCCCCCACCCTATTTGGGATATACTTTTCACTTCTACTGAAATATGCCTTTCGTGATCAGGATGACGGTATATACATTCACTCACGCTCAGATGGTGGCCTCTATAATGCTCAGAGATTGAAGGCCAAGACCAAAATTAGCAGAGTACTAATCAGAGAGTTTGCTTTTTGCGGATGATGCTGCGATTACAACCCACTCTGAGGAACAATTACAATATCTACTGTCTGCATTCTCCAATGCTAGTTCTGAATTTGGTTTAACAATTAACAAAATGAAGACACAGATTATGTCACAAGGTGCATATGGTGTACCATCAATCTTTATTGACGACGCTGAACTGGAGATAGTAGACCATTTTACATATCTAGGATCAGAGGTAAATAGCAAATTATCCCTCGATCAGGAAATCAACATCAGGATTGGCAAGGCAGCAACAACAATGAACATGTTAGCAAAAAGTGTCTGGGAGAACAGGAAGCTTACTGCCAAAACAAAAGTCCTCGTCTACCAAGCCTGTGTCCTTAGTACTCTTCTTTGTGGCAGTGAAGCCTGGTCAACTTACTCACGCCAAGAGAAACATTTAAACAGCTTTCATATGCAGGTGTCTGCGAAGAATACTTGGTATTAAGTGGCAAGACAAAATCACAAATACTGAAGTATTGGAAAGATCAGGTTGTGTGACGGTGTATTCCATGCTCAGTCTTCGTAGACTTAGATGGATAGGACACGTTAGGAGGATGGATGATGGTAGAATACCAAAGGACATCTTTTTTGGTGAATAACAGACGGGTAGGAGATCTCAGGGTCGGCCTCTACTACGATACAAAGATGTGTGTAAGCGGGACATGATTGATACAGGCATTGATAATGCACATTGGGAGCATGTCGCCAGCTGAACGTGTTGCATGGAGGGCAACTATCAGAAATGGAATAAAGACAAAGGAGAAAATGATTGCAGATAAAGCACACACAGAGAGTGAGAGACGTAAGATGGTGCAAAATGGTGGAAATGACCATGTTTTCACATGCACCTACTGTGGGCAAACATTTGCAGCAAGAATTGGCCTTACCAGCCACACTCGCCACCGCCATGGATCGTAGTTATTAAGCCTTTTTGAAGCACAATGTACCAAACTATCGTCTGTCAAGACGGAAAGGTGCCAATGAAAGGTGCCAATGTGACAAACACACAAGTCTTCAGGTTTGTTGCCAATGTCCACGATGGCAAGATTTCTAATCCAGTAGTTTTGTATCTAAACAGGGGAGTGGGGTAGTTAATGTACGATTCTTGGGTTCGTTCATGTTTGTGATGATCTACACCAGGGGTGGGCAAACTACTACCCGCGGGCAGCATGCGGCCCGGCAACTGATTTTATGCGGCCCGAAGGGCATTTAGAAATAAATTTTTTTTACTTCGTTTTTAAGTTATTTTGTTGAATTTTACAGAATGTCATGTACCGTTATGATTGTGTTTAACATTTTTGATAAAATTTCTTTCTAATTATCTATTTTTGTAAACGGTCCTTGACCTTCGTAATGTAATACGTCTTCTTCTTTCGTTCATCTTAAATATGTCTATAGCTGCAATGTTGCCTCTTGTATGAATTTAACTGTCCTTTTTAGTTCACTCAGCAGTCGAGAGAGTTTATCTTCCACTGTTGTCTCTCTAGGCCAGAAGGTTTGCCTAGAAATGTTGTAATTTGGGCAGTCTTTAAGTATGTGCTCTGCTGTCTGCGAGGCCAATCCACATGTGCACATGGCTGATTCACCAATCTGGAATTTTGTATACATGCGGTTGCGTAATCTATTGTGTCCTGTTCTGAGGTGCAAAATAATGACTTCTTCTGGTCTGTCCATAACGTGGCAGGTGTTGGTGGCCTTCTGACCGATTTGATCAATTTTTTTTTTTGGGGTGGTATGTAACGGGCACACCAGGCTGTTCTTTATTTGCTCCTGATTTAGCCAATCGATCAGTTCTGTCGTTTCAGGGTACTCCACAGTGGGATGGTATCCATTGTATGGTGACCTTATGCTGACTGCTAAGTTCAGAAAGTAGTGTCCTTAGTACTGACAATTTCCCAGACATCATTTCGTTTTCGTTGAGGTGAGTTTCTTGCAAGCAACATACACTTAGCTTTTCTTGGTCCAAGATGTTTTCTAGGTTTGTTGTTGTTGTTGTTGTTGCTTATTCCTTCCGCATTCCAGTGCATTAGTTTTAGTCTTTGTTTCATATGGCCAGGCGCTCTATTCTCAGGTCCCCTGGCTCCACAGGACATCTGAGAAGGACCTCAAGTAGCTCTGGTTGGACCCTTTCGAGGCATAGAGCCCGGCACTGCACTTGCCTGGGGGTCCAAAGCAGGGAAAGCACCATAACATTTAGTAGTAGTCAACATATTTTATTATGCGTGATTGCGAGGCATCCTGATTTCTGTGGTGCGCCTCCTGGCTGGTTGCCTCCGTCTTCAGCACCTTTCCGTTGCTCGAACAGACTGTGGTCTTACTCGAGTTTAGGTGTGTAGGCATGCATGCACATATCTGCGCATGCATCTACGTCCATACACATCTAGAGCGTTCTGGTTATTTCTCGGGGCAAGTGACTCGCCGCCGCCCCTTCTCCTATTAGTTAAAACAGTTCCGGCACGAGAAGGCCTGTAGTTGGACTTTTGCTGCATAGGTGATGAATGCATGAGCCATTGGGGTATTTATGCAAGGTTGGGCGCTCACCCCAACCAGGCCCCCGGCTACATACAGCAACATTTGGAACCATTATTGCTAAAATGCGAATTTATCGATTTTCATATAGATAAATATTTATCAACATGTAAAAATTAAATAAGTATGATTTTATGAAAAACATATATTTCTCCAGTCAATAAAATGATGTATTTTGCAAGAAAATATTAAATTTAAAAGAATTTTGCTGTTATAAATTATTTCCACCTTTACAATGTTCAAATAATTTATTTCTTGTAGTAGTATTGGTACTCTAAAAGTACTGGAGAGTTTTGGTCATAGACCATAACTTTAGGAAGGGAAAATCCCAACTGCACCTCCGCGTGGTAGAGGATGGAAACACACTACGGACCGAGTATCCACCGGAATAAGTGGACAACTCTGCAGCTGAGCAGAGCAGGGGACTCACTTGTCCTGGCAGTCGGAAATGGCTGTCAAAGGCAGAGTTAAAAGACCACCATGTGAATGTGGAAGGCAAGGGGAAACCACCACATTATCTTCCCAAGACTTCATGGCAAAACATATATCAGAGTTAGTGAACGACGTTAATGGCTGTCTTAGGACATCCTCGTCCGGTAGGGACAGTCATGAGCCACAGGTGACACCAGACCGTCATCCAGCTACTGATGGCAAAATCATAACTAAAATAAATAAATTTAGAGTAGGAACATGGAATGTTAGGCCATTAAATGAGCTAGGAAAGTTGACCAATGTTCTAAGAGAGATGGATAGCATGAAAATAAATATACTAGGCGTTAGTGAGATGAGATGGAAGGGATCGGGCAAAATTATAGCTGACAATCACACAATAATTTATTCTGGAGGGGATACACATGAAAAAGGTGTAGGAATAATATTAGACGAAAACACAGCCAAGTCAATTAATGAATACTGGTGTATTTCAGATAGTTATTATGGTAAAAATCAAAGGCAAACCAATAGATATAAATATTATACAAGTATATGCACCAAAAACAAGCAGTAGTGATGAAGAAATACAACACTTTTATGACGAAATAGAAATGGTGATGGCTCAAATTGGATCACAAGAAATAAAAATAATACTTGGTGATTTTAATGCAAAAGTAGGAAAGGGAAAAATGGAGGATGTAGTGGGGAATTATGGTTTAGGTACAAGAAATGAAAGAGGGGAAAAGCTAATAGAATGGGCGAATATCAATGATATGATAATTGGAAACACATGGTTTAAACACCATAAAAGACGACTGTACACATGGAAAAGC
Organism: Cepaea nemoralis; assembly: GCA_014155875.1. Taxonomy (NCBI): domain Eukaryota; kingdom Metazoa; phylum Mollusca; class Gastropoda; order Stylommatophora; family Helicidae; genus Cepaea; species Cepaea nemoralis. The sequence continues at coordinate 608,279 of JACEFZ010005737.1, forward strand.
CCTGATAAGAAAATACGCAACCAAATTGACTACATACTAATTAATAAAAGATTTAGAAATGCTTTAATTAATGTAAAGACAATGCCTGGTGCTGACTGTAATAGTGATCATGTACCACTATGTGGACAAATAAAAGTAAGATTAAAGAGAGGGATAAAAATGGTTAAGAACATGAGACTTAATAAAGAGGTTCTGAAAATAGATAAAGAAATGCAAGAAAAATACAGAGTGACTGTGAAAAATAGGTACAATGCAATAGCTAAAATACAGAGTATAAATGAACAATGGGAAATGTTAAGGGACTCCATTCATCAAACTAGCAAAGAAGTATTACCAGAGAGAGACAAAATAGCTAAGAAAAATTGGATGAATAAAGAAATCTTAAAACTGATGGACAAAAGAAAACAGAGTAAAAATGACAAACAAGAATACGCTAAGATAAATAAAGAAATAAAAGATAAATGTGGGAAGGCTAAAGAAAGTTGGTTAAACGAGCAATGCAAAAAAAAATTGAATTAAATTCCATTAAAGATACAAAAAATATGCACAGACAAATCAGTGAGCTTACAGGAAGAAAAATAAGAATAAATACAGGGTGTTTGAAATCAAAAACAGGAAAGATATTATTAGAGGAAGGTGCTATAATGAAGAGGTGGAATGAGTATATAAGAGAATTATATGATGGAGAAAGGGAAGAATTAACAGAAGATAGTAACTTAGAAGGTCCACCTATTCTGAAAGAAGAAGTCGCTGACGCTATGAAACGTATGAAGAAAGGAAAAACAGCTGGGCCAGATGAAATCACAACTAGAAGAATTAGAAGTGTTGGGAGAATTTGGAGTAGATATATTAACCAAAATGTTGAATGATATTTACAGCAGTGGATATTTACCCAGTGATATGCTGAGATCTGTATTTATAGCTATACCAAAAAGACCAGGAGCAATTGATTGTGAAGATTTTTCGTACAATTAACCTTATAAACCATATCACTAAGCTTCTACTCAGAATCATAATGAGAAGAACCAAAAAGAAAATAAAAATGGAAATTAGTGAAGAACAGTATGGATTTGTGGAAGGAAAGGGCACAAACAATGCAATGTATACATTACGGACACTAATAGAAAGGTCAATAGAGAAACAGAGAGACATATATTTGTGCTTCATAGATTATACTAAGGCATTTGATAAAGTAAAACATGATGAACTGATTAAAATGTTGGAAGATATCAACATTGATGAAAAAGATTTAAGAATAATAAAGAATGTTTACTGGAACCAAGTAGCAGCAATTAAAATGGGAAATAAAGAGGGTAGTTACGAACAGATAAAGCTAGGAGTACGACAAGGGTGTGTCTTGTCACCAGATCTTTTCTCCCTGTATAGCGAAGTGACATATGCCTGGGTCATTGACATTGAGATGAGTGACCTTTGTATCGGGACTACGAGAAAAACAACCAGCCATGAGAAATAATGGTGAGGGTGAGTGGAGACCCCAGGGTGGATGGAGAGAAAGACAGTTTTAGGCTGGGGTGTAATGTTGTTGGGAGCCCAGGGAGGGGCTACACAGCAGGGTTAAAAGACAGTGGAAAACTTTGACTTGGCAGTGGAAGCTGAGACCGACTGAGGTTCGGTTCGTGTGAAGTCAAGGGACTTCAGGGCAGTTGATGTTTTGGCGCCGAGCGGATCGGTAAGCTAATGAAGTGGGAGCTTTAGACTGACTGCGGTCAGATCTGTGGTTGTGTTGTTCTCCCAGTGGTGAATACAGGCTTGAAACCCAGTGGGGGTTGGATAGTTAATGGAGGCCTGAACCCAGAGTGGGTGTATAGTTAGTGGAGATTGGACCCATGTGTGTGGGTGTATTGTGTGAGGTCCAGCTGTGGATAGGAGCTGGATTACCTGTCTTATTGATTTGATATGAAGCAGGCCGTGAGAAGACAGTGATGTGTACGTGTTAAATTGTGAGGAGGATATTTATATTCTATGGATTATATTGTTTCTGGATATACAGTTGTGTTCCGTTTGTCCGTGTTCTTTCTGCAATAAAGGATTATGTGCGCCAACTCAATCTTGTTTAATGACTGATGGATGTGTATTACTGGGGTGAGTTGCATTGTGAGACAGTTAGATAGCTCAATTGACACACCAGGAGCATCGTTACCCAGACAACGACCATCTCACGCACTTATCATTAAGAACATCGTGAGACGAAGTAATAATGAGAATGTCAAATAGCTGGATATACAGATATAAGTAGGACAAAGACAGAAGTAAGGAAAGGACAGAGACAGGACATGGATAAGGACCTTTACAAGAGAATAGATAGAGGGAGACAGTATCGGGAGGTAGAACGTCAAACAGTTATAAGACAGGACATAGATAGGACACGGAGATGTCATAACTAGGACATAACGTGGATCCACCCCAGGATAGGACAGGGGACGTTAACCACGGGGAACTACCCGTAAACAGACTGAACGGTAGTACAACTGTAGGTTAACGAGTACTAGACTACTGGATGATACTCTAAATCAGGGGTGGGCAAACTTTTCGTGCGGAGGGCCGCATTGACCCATGTAAAGCTATTGGCGGGCCGCATATATATATATATATATATATATATATATATATATATATATATATATATATATATATATATATATATATATATATATATATATATATATATATATATATATATATATATATATGCGGCCCGCATATATATCGTTTTGTTTACAGCAACCTATCACAATAAGTAATTATTGATTATTTATAGGTTATTAATTAAGCAGTATAAATTACTAATTATTTCAATTTTATTTTACTTATACACTTAAACATTATATTTGACAATATGGAGAAAAACTTTTATTAATTTGTTAACACGATTTTACAACTTGTTATTATAACAAATATTCTTTATCTATCAATGGCTTTAATTTAGACACACAGCGACTACATTGTCACTGCAGTTGTTGATTTCTTATGAGATGTATGTAACTGCTTACAATTTTTGACAATATTCTTGAAATCTGGAGCAAGTTTACTTGTTGAAATTCGCATGACAGCATGCAAGTTGCTATCCGACAATAAAGACCTATTCTTAGATTTGCAAGAGAATACTTGCTCGCAAATGTATGTTGATCCAAATAATGCTTTGTATTTTTCAGTCATTTCACCAGAAATGGTTTCTTGTTTCAGCAAAGGGAAGTGACACAATCTTTTTTCACTTGCTTGTTTGGAGAACAGTGAGAGTTGTGCCTGAAATGATTTTACATATACATACAATGTATGTGCAAACACACCATTGCCCTGAAGTTTGACATTCAGTTCATTTAACTTTTCCATAATTTCAATGGCAAACATAAAGTCTAACTGCCACTCTTTATTGACAATGTTAGTATTAATGTCACATGCAATGCCCTTCATCTCTATGAACATCACTATTTCTTCTCTGAGTTCCCACACTCGCCTCAACACCTTGCCGAGACTCAGCCATCGAACAGTGGTGTGGTTCAGGACATCGGAATGTTCAGTTTCCAAGTAATGACTTGAACTGTCTGTGATTAAGTCCTCTTTATCTGATGAGGTTGATGAAACTGACAACTGGGCAATAACATGCTTGGTATTCAAAACAGTTTTACACAGACTTTCTTGATGAATCACACAGTGAAGTGGTAATAATGTGTAGTCTGGATATTCTGCTTTTATCTGATCACTTATAAACTTTACCAGACGTACATTTTTTTTCCAGTCAAAGCACAAGCTCCGTCAGTTGTAACACTTGCCATCTTGTTCCAAACCAACCCAGTTCTTTCAATACAGTTAGTAACAGCATTGCCTGTGGTTGTGTCTTTGAGTGACTCAACACTCAGTAACTCTTCAGTGAGTTTGAAAGAAGTGTTTATTCCACGTATAAATATCAATAATTGGGCAGTACATCGGTACTCTCATCCAATGCAAGAGAGTACCACAAAAATTGTTTACTTGCATCTTGAAGTTTATGCATCAAATTTTTACTGATCTTGTCAACACGTCTGACCACAGTTCTCCTTGATAAAGTAATGTTGTCAAATCTGTTTTTTTTTCTTTTTCAAGACACATAATGTTTTCTGCATCTAGCAAACATTCCTTGATGAACTCGCCATCAGAAAATGGCTTGTTCTGTTTTACAATTCTGTGTGACAGCACAAGACTAGCTTGAGTTGCAGCATCTTGAATTGAAGACTGTTGAGTGAAAAGATTTTCCTGTTTCTCCAAATATTTCACCATCTCAAGGCATTTCCTTTCCTTCTCTTCGGTCGTTAAATTGTATCCGAAATCGGAATGCTTTGTTTGATAATATCTTTTTAAGTTGTACTCCTTGAAGACAGCCACTGACTCACGACACAACAAGCAAACTGATTTGCTACCAACTTTTATAAAACAGTACTTAGTTGTCCATTCATCATTAAAAACATTCAGCTTCAATCTTATGTTTGTTATTGACACTCATCATAACGGTACACGAAATTCTGTAAAAATAACTTAAATAACAAAATAACTTAAAAACGAATTAAATTTTTTTTATTTCTAAATGCCCTCGCGGGCCGCATAAAATCACTTGGCGGGCCGCATGCGGCCCGCGGGCCGTAGTTTGCCTACACCTGCTCTAGATGCTTTACCTTGCGGTTTTATCAGTCTGACTACCATGTTTCTGTGATGGACTGCAAAGTTATCGCCGTAATTTCTTGTGTCGCATCGGACTAATACTGATCCACTATTTCCCTTTCCTTTAATGTGAATCTTCGCATTCAGATTTATTCATTTCTCATTCGGGTTGCTATCATTTCAATTTAAAAAAAAACAAAAAAAAACTTATATCTCTGTTCGTTTACCTCGTATCTTTTATACTGTGTTGGCCTTTGTTTTATATGTCTATATATTTACATCAAATGACAGATGGGTGACAGAGATTATATACAGATTAATGTTTTTAATTAATTAAGTTGTATGTCCTTCACAGGACGTAACAGTCAACCCCAGAATTTTCGCTGTTCGTGATTCCTGAGCAGATTTTACGTTCAGTAGGTTGCCATTGCTTTTTCTGAACGACCGGCTCCTATACCTTTTTCGAAAAAATCAGCACCGCTGTGTTTCGAACCCGGGTACACGGGCTCACAAACCGCGTTCGCAAGCCAGCCACAGAGACCGGTACAGATTAGGTCAAGCAAAAATTGCATTTCAGAAAATGAAAAGTATCTTTTGTAATAAGTCACTATCAATGACCGTAGGAAAGAAAGTACACAAATGCTATGCAACATATTTGCTGTGTGGCAGTGAATTGTGGAAGGTTAGTTAACAAATCAGGGAGAGCTTTAAAGCAACGCAGATGTAACTTCTGATACGAATGTTGCAAATACCGTGGACTGCCAGAATAACTAACAACGCCCACGCCAGCTGAGCAGGCTCTTGATGATAGTATGATGTCGGTGTATATGTCTGACTGTGTGTGTGTGAGTTGGTTGGAAAGGGGGGGGGGGTGGCTATTACTGCTTGTCCGCCTTTCTGTCTGAATATTCATTAAGCCATTCATGAATACACCCACAAGTCTGTCTGTCTGTCTGTCTGTCTGTCTGTCTGTCTGTCTGTCTGTCTGTCTGTCTGTCTGTCTGTCTGTCTGTAATCATCATCATACGCCATGCCAATAAGCCTGGGCGGACATATTTTGCCATCTCACACGATCACTAGAGTCGTGGATCATCTCTGTGTTCTTGTTTTGACCATGCCATGCGGCCAAGCCATCCAGATATTTACTTATCTGCCTTCCTTTTGTTCTGTTTCCCTCAGTGTTGCCAGTTGTCACCAATTTCTCTAGTTTATGTCTTCTCATAACATACCCACAAATTGATATATGTGATGCCCTCGACATTAAATTGAAGGCTGGTGGTGTTTCTGTAAAACAATTACATTGAACACTTATACACTTTTCAATTCTCAGTGCTGAATATTTAATCACTGAAACCAATATTGTGAAAGTTTCACGTACATATTATCTTTTCAGCTGGTAAAAGATTTACGAATAGTACAGGGTGTTTGGAAAGTCGCACTACACTTTGTATGTAGAACAAATTTGAAAAATGAAGTACAGGATGTCATGAAAAAATTTGCTCCACAGTCCATCGTGAAGCAATATGTAGCGAATGGCTGTAGTCTGCTGGAGTAATTCTTTGCACTCCAAACAGAATGATGTTATCAACGAAAGAAAGAATTTTTTCAAAGTTGCTCTGCATTCAAAGTGTAGTGAGACTTTACAAACACCCTGTAAACGATATTTAACATAAAAATGACTTTGAATCGGTATAGATTTGACGTTGAAAGTGGTTCGAACAACAGATATATGAGAATAGCATAAGCAATTTAGAGTGACTTTAAGCGTTTACAGACTTGAGTATGCCACGTGATGTTTAAGTTGATAAAGAGTTGAGAATATATTTCAGTCGGTAGAGAGTGTTCATTTGTCATTATGTATTTCCATTTTTGCCCCATGTTTCTATATATTTAAATTGTAACATTAAAAGAAAAATTAAATAAATAAATAAAATGTTTGCATATCCTTTACAGGACATCGCTGTCAACATCAGCATCTTTCAGCTGATTGTTGATTTCTTGGCAAGATTACGCTCAGTAGTTTGCCATTGCTTTCTGAGCGGAGGGCTCACATACCCCGTAAGTTACCGACGCGATTCGAACCACTGCTGATTACTTACGAGAGTATACGAGATTACGGAGAAAAGTCGCTAACTTCTAGGCAGGAAGCCGGCAAAAAGAAAAATTATTGGAATGTAAAAAAGCAGAAAATTGTAAATGCTACCAATTTGAAACTCTGAAGAATGTCTTAAGCCTGAATGGGTACTCCACAGGATTTATAAAGCGCCACTGCCAACTGCCCAAACCAAAACCAGACGTAACTACAGTCCCTAAACTCAAGGTATTCATCCAGCTATCCTTTCGAGGGGATGACGTAATGCAATGTCTTCAAGAACGGCTTACTACAGCAGTAGGCCGAACATTCTGTGCTGCAACTCCAGTCATTAAATATAGAACCATACCGATTCCCACACCAGCAGTCAAAGAGCCTGTTCCTCTGTACGCCACAAACAATTGTATTTACCAATTCACATGCAGATTCCAGGCCTTCTACATCGGTAGAACAGAGAGACAGCTGAACAAAAGAGTGTCAGAACACATACCTCAATGGGTCAACAAGATACGACACACAGGCGATGCTAGCCAAGTGGGACCGACACACCAAGGAAGCTCCCCGCTTCTTCAATTGGCAGGCACATTATCGAAAGCGGCCATGGGGTTGACATAGACATTGCCTTTCGCGTGTTGTTTAACACACAAAATACTCGCTTGTTAAAGTTTGCAGAAGCAATTATGATTAATAAACGCAAGCCAGATTTTTGCAGACAGAAAGACATGTTAGTCAGCTTAAAATTACCGTGGTAGACAATTGACATTACTGTACGAGTATGTGTATATTTCAACTTGAAGGATTTATATAGTTAATTTACTTCACATTGTGTGATTTCTGAAGTATGTACCTGACGAGATGCAGCGAAATATGCCAGGCAAAAAATCATGCAATCAATTGTTTGTGACTTCGTTATTCAATTTCACTACTGGAAAACATTGTTTTGAAATGCTACTAACTCGCATTTGGTATTAGTCGTTAGTCGTAAGTCGCGGTTCCAACATCACAGCAAAGGGTCGTTCCTATTATGTTCAGTTCCCGTGCCAGTGAATATCATATAAAATGTGGTTCCAAATGTTGCTGCATGTAGCCGTGGCGCAGTATTGCGGTGAGCGCACAACCTTGCTTAAATACCCAATGGCTCGTGAATACATAACCTCTGCAGCAAAAGTCCAACTCCTGGCCTTCACGTGGCGGAACTGTTTTAACTAACATGAGAAGGAGCGACGGCGAGTTTCTGGCGTCGAAAAATAACCAGAATGCTCTAGATGTGTATGCATGTACATGCATGCGCAGACACGTGTGCGCGCGCGTACACATCTAAACTCGAGTGAGACCACAGTCTGCTCTAGCAAAGGAAAGGTGCTGAAGACGGGGGCAACCAGCCAGGAGGCGCACCACAGAAATAAGGATGCCACGCAATTACGCAAAATGGAATATGTCGACTACTGCTAAATGTTATGGTGGTCGCCCTGCTTTGGACCTCCAGGCAGGTGCAGTGCCGGGCTCTATGTTTTGAAAGGGTCCAACCACAACTACTGGAGGTCCTTCTCAGATGTCCTGTGGAGCCAGGACTGACCCTTGTAAAAAATAACATCACAGCTTCCCAAATCGAAGCCTACATGGAAGGGGCTGAGTATCAGACACTTAAACTTAAGACAGGCAATACAGACCTACACCTGATCAATTACTACTGTCCATGTGACCGCCCACAGGCATTGGACACACTACCATTAAAAGATAAAATGAGTGTGTGTGGCGATTTCAACAGCCACTCGCAGAGCTGAGGCTACGATCACATGGATTAGAGAGGAGAGAGTCTGGGAGACTGGCAGGGTGAGAATAGATTCATCTTGATTAAAAAGCCGTCCGATCCACATACTTTCTACTTGAGATCATAGCACACTACAACTACACCTGACCTGGCTTTTCATTCACCAGACCTGGAGTAGAACATTACACGAATTGTTGAGAAACAACTTGGTGGCAGCGACCATTGGCCAGTCTTTCTAGCTGTAGAAAGTGAGCTTATAAGTGGAAGCAGCACCCTCTCGAGGTGGAACTACAAGAAAGCAGACTGGGCAATGTGCAAGAATCGCACCAGCATACTGGTTAGAAACCTGAACACTGAGAAAGACATAACTAAAGTAGTTGAAGAGTTTGGGAAATGCATACTACAGGCAGCGCGAGAAACAGTACCAAGAGAAGCCCTTAAACAATATAAACCCTACTGGAATAGTGAACTGGAACAGTTGCATAATGATGTGGAAGTGTGTAGAAAGCAAGCAGAGGGCACACCCAGCCAAGAGCACCACAATAAATTCCAGCACACAAAAGCCAAATTTCAAGGGGCCAAGCTGCAGGCTAGAAGGAAAAGCTGGCAGGAGAAAACGGAGTCTGTGAACTTTGAAAGAGACTGTAACAGATACAGGACGATGTGGTTGAGACGGACGACACTGACTGATGACACTCTAATTCCGTCTCAGATTAAATCGTAGTTTATTGGAAGTTGTATCATTTCACGTTCAAAATACTGGAGCACAAACAATCAAAATGATGTTATAGTCGAGTTTATCTCTTACTCCAGGTGGTGCCCACAACATCGTGAACCTTACTTGATGGTAGTGCGGTCACAACTGACTTCGTTCCCTAGATGCTTGTCATAGGATGACCACCCCTAGCTACCCCTTAGCGAAGTGCCCATCCGTGCCTATAATCTTCCCATTGCACACCAAGCCAAACCCCCCACTAGAGATACTCTGTTATAAGACACAAGGAAATCGTGGAAGCTAATAAAACAACTTAACGACGAGGGCACAGGGAGAAACTCAAAAATTGCACTACATAAAGATGGAAACATCTTAATAAGAAAGTAAGCAGCTGACCATTTTGCAGACTCATTCGCACAAGATAACAATATCAAAATTAGTCCAGAGAAACAACAAGAGATTCGAGAGAAACGGCAACACACAGGACACAAGGAAATAGTACATGAGGTTCTGGGGGAACCCATCACAATCAGCGAAGTGGAGCTAGCCATATCAAAACTGAAAATGAGAAAGTCACCAGGAACTGATGGTATCTCCAATGAAATTATCAGGAACCTAGGAACAGAGGCCAAAGCAAGGCTATTGCAGATCTTCAATAACAGCTGGCCCTTAGGCAGTGTTCCACAAGCCTAGAGAGAAGCAATCATGATACCCCTCCTAAAATCAGGAAAAGATAGTTTAATTGCCTCTAGCTACAGACCAATTAGCCTCACCAGCTGCCTCTGCAAAACAATGGAGCTCATCATCAATCACAGACTGCTGTGGTACATTGAAAGTGAAAACATCCTTGTGCCACAGCAGGCTGGCTTTAGGCAGTGCCACTCTACAGAAGATCAGACAACCTACCTCTCTCAAGAAATTGAGGATGCATTCCAAGAGAAGAAGCTGGTGCTTGCGGCATGAATAGATCTGAAGAAAGCCTTTGATAAAGTCTGGAAAAAAGGTCTGATGAAGAAACTGAGAAATTGCAAAGTCAATGCAATAATGTACAAATGGGTGAAAACATACTTGCACAACAGAAGAGCCCGAGTACAGATAGACGGACTAAAGACCAAGAAAGTACTACTGCGTCACGGTGTTCCCCAGAGCGGAGTCTTGTCCCCAACACTTTTTATAATCTTCATCGTTGCTAATCTACCGCATGGAATTAAAGCGGCAATGTAGGCCGATGACCTGTTTCTATGGAGCACAAATGAACATGCATAAGTGGTCACCAGATTGCTACAAAGAGCTGTAGATACATTTGTTGCATGGGCAAATAGATGGTGTGTCAGCATAAACACTGACAAGTGCAGCACCACTCTATTTACCCTCTCTTCAAAACATGGGACAGTGGTCATCCATATAAATGGAACACTTCCTAAGAAAAGATAAAGAACCAACATACCTTGGAGTAACATTTGATGGCAGGCTGACATGGAGAAAGCACATCAACAAAGCAGTAGCAAAAGCCAGAAGAAAAATAGCCATCCTGAGAAAGCTAAGTGGAACCACGTGGGGAGCCAATGGGAAAATACTTAGCAAAGTTTATCAACAGAGCTTACGACCACACCTGGAATACGGGTCAACTGCGTGGTGTTCGGCATCAAAAACCAAACTACAAGAGCTGGACAAAGTGCAAAATCAAGCACTTAGAGTCACCACAGGAGGGATGAGATCAACCCCTATAGTGGAAATGGAGAAGATGGGGAGGACACAAGCACTGAGAGAGCGTAGAGATGCGAAAACGCTAATACAAGCAGAAAAGTTCCTCAGCTTGCCAGACTACCCTATGAAGAACAGATTTGAAAACCTAGCTATGGGGCGGTTGAAAAGAAGTAGTTTTATCCACCAGCCCAAATGAATCTGCAGAGAAACCACCGATCTGCCCACAGTTGGTATCCCCCTAACAACTATTCCAGAGCGAACTCCATGGAAAGATAAACATAGACTATCATTACAATTCCAGACAAAAGTGAGAGGAATATTTGACAAGGAAGAACAGAACAGTGTGCAGCGCAGAACAGCCACTCTCAGCTTCCTTGATGAAGAATACCCACAGGACCTCTGGATCGGAGTCTACACAGATGGGTCAGCACAAAATGCTGTTCGAAATGGAGGAGCGGGAGTGTACATACAATACCCAAATAATACAAGGGACACAGCCAGAGTACCGACAGGAAAGTACTGCCATAACTATGATAGCAACAGAGAAATTACTAAATACCAGCAAAGGTACACAACCTGTGGTGCTATTAACAGATGCAAAATCAGTACTCGAGGCGCTCCTGTCTGGGAAATTGTCAGTACTAAGCACATTACATGGCAACGGTAGCTTTAGATAAAAAAAATTAGACAATTTTGAGAACAAATGTCTTAGAAGAATTCTAAACCTCCACTGGACAGATTTCAGAACCCATACGCAAATAAGACAAGAGACTAAGCAAGACATTGTATCCAATGTTATAAGAAAACGTTGTTGGAACTACATCGGCCATGTACTCAGAATGGACAAGTCAAGACTCCCCAACCAAGCCCTCTTATGGTCACCAGTAGGGAAAAGAAAACGGGGAAGACCAAGAGAGACCCTGCGTAGAACCATCATTAGAGAAGGCTCATTCAACGGCCAAGTGAACATCCAGGTTCTACAACAGGTAGCAGCGAACCACCGGACATGGCGAGCCATGACTTCTGCCCTATGCGCCGCCTTAGGCTAAAGAGGAAGGACTATCTAACTAAGTAACTAAGGACATTACTTTCTGAACTTAGCAGTCAACATAAGGTCACCATACAGTGGATACCATCCCAATGTGGAGTACCCGGAAACGACAGAGCTGATCAATTGGCTAAGGAAGGAGCCAAAGAAGAACAGCCTGATGTGCCCGTTACATACCACCAAAAGAAAAGAATGATCAAATGAGTCAGAAAGCCACCAAAACCTGCTCAAGATGACTACCACGTTATGGACAGACCAGAACAAGTCATTATTCTGCGCCTCAGAACAGGACACAATAGATTACGCAACCACATGTATACAAAATTCAAGCTTGGTGAAACAGCCATGTGTACATCTGGATTGGCGTCGCGGACAGCAGAGCACATACTCTAAGACTGACCAAAATATATCATATGTAGGCAAACCTTCTGGCCTAGAGAGACGACAGTGGAAGATAAACTCTATGGACCGCTGTGTGAACTTAAAACGACAGATAAAATTCATACAAGAGAAATCATTGCAGTTATAGACATATAGACACTGGTGATGTGAAATGGCGAGTCATGACCGCCCACGCTTTCCGGCATGGCACATGATTGATTGATTGATAGACATATTTCAAGCGAACGAAAGAAGAAGAGGAAGAACATAAAATGTTCCTCACTGCCCCATGTGAAAATAGGAAAAGACAGGAGTCTCGACAAACAACGACCCGCTTAGGCACACTGTACAAAATGCCACCGCAAGAATGTCACCACAAAAGTCCTCTACGAACAATACAGTTCACCCCTGATGGAATTGGCAGTCACTTTCCCAAACATATGTTCACCTACAGTCTCGATGTCTCTAGATATTGTTGTTGCTTTTCGAGATGATTCTTCTTCTTCTTCTTCTTCTTCTTCTTCTTCTTCTTCTTCTTCTTCTTCTTCTTCTTCTTCTTCTTCTTCCTCTTCTTCTTCTTCTTCTTCTTCTTCTTCTTCTTCTTCTTCTTCTTCTTCTTCTTCTTCTTCTTCTTCTTCTTCTTCTGCTGCTGCTGCTGCTGCTGTTGCTGCTGCTGCTGCTGCTGCTGCTGCTGCTTCTTCTTCTTCTTCTTCTTCTTCTTCTTCTTCTTCTTCTTCTTCTTCTTCTTCTTCTTCTTCTTCTTCTTCTTCTTCTTCTTCTTCTTCTTCTTCTTCTTCTTCTTCTTCTTCTTCTTCTTCTTCTTCTTCTTCTTCTTCTTCTTCGTCGTCGTCGTCGTCGTCGTCGTCGTCTTCTTCTTCTTCTTCTTCTTCTTCTTCTTCTTCTTCTTCTTCTTCTTCTTCTTCTTCTTCTTCTTCTTCTTCTTCTTCTTCTTCTTCTTCTTCTTCTTCTTCTTCTTCTTCTTCTTCGTCTTCTTCTTCTTCTTCTTCTTCTTCTTCTTCTTCTTCTTCTTCTTCTTCTTCTTCTTCTTCTTCTTCTTCTTCTTCTTCTTCTTCTTCTTCTTCTTCTTCTTCTTCTTCTTCTTCTTCTGATTTTTTTTTCGGACGTGACTGCGTTGTGCCTGTTTACAGCAGAGCTGCGTTCTTACGCCGTTAGGCCGACACATCCGACTTCTGCGGGCATTTGTTGACCGGGTTAACCTTCCCAGGAGATGATTTCTAGCCACCACGCCATTTTTTCCTCCGAAATGTAGATCACGCTACAAAACAATCTCAAAAAGATGTAAAGAAACATTTCACTGTACATAATGCCGTCGCCATAATGACCAAGTACTACAGGAGACAAATGAACAACGTAAACTGATTAGAGAAATTAGACGTAGACAGTCAAAACTTTTTGGACATGTTATGAGAAGAAATGGATTGGAGAACTTAGTGACAACTGGCAAGATCGAAGGGAACAGACCAAGAGGAAGACCGAGAGGAAAATACCTGGATGGCTTGGCCACATGGCATGGACGAGACAGGAACACTGAGCTGATCCACAACACTGGTGATCGATTGAAATGGCGAGACATGACAGCCCACGCTTTCCGGCATGGCACATGATTGATTGATTGATTGAATGCCGTCGCCAGAATGCCAACACAAAAGTCCTCCTCGAAAACACAGTTCATCATCGATGCAAACGGCAGTCATTAGCAAAACCCGCAGCCACACATTTCTGCGTAAGGCAAGAAAACCGGTCGCTTCTACGACAGATCAAACGCCATACATGCAGATATTTCTGGATGTTGTTGTTCCGTTTCTAAATGTTATCTAGCCAGCTACGCCATTTTGAGCATGCAGAGTTGAGTTGATTTGAGTTAAGAACTGATATCACTGCATTCAGGACATTTCTATACGTGCTCCGTCCCCTCGTTCAACAGCCAGCGAAGAGTCATACTACTAATCGTTCCCACCGCTATCTGATTAAATGTTCTCCTGGTCTTTCCTCTCAGTTTTGAGATTCTTCCAGAACCCCTGCTGATCCCCCGCAATCTCATTCTTTCCACATATGGGTTCTCAATCTGTTCCTCCGCCTTCTCCACCTGGTCTCCCAAGCGCACCTCCACCTTGTCCATAGGCAATCTACCACCAAGAGGTGTATTCCCTGCTAGCTTATCAGCCTGTTCATTCCCCCGCACCCCCGCATGTCCAGGGCAAAATATCCATACAATTCTCACAATCTGTGACCTCTGAAGCGACGAGAGCCATTCCACACGAAACATTCCTTTCTCCACTTTACTAAGCAAACTCTTTGAATCCGTAATGAATATAAAGTGTGTTGCAGTTGTCTCCTCTAGCCAACGGAATGCCGATGTTACTGCCTGCACCTCCATTCTCATGCCAGAGGTTGTAGTCTCAAATGACAGACTCTCCTGTTTCAAGATTCGTACATTAGCCTTTGCAATAAAGCCTCAACCACTACGTCTGTTTCTCACCACTTACCCATTAGTGTAGATGACTATGTCACCTTGATGTGTGTTACTCTGGATCAGCTGTTGCACTTCAAACTCAGTGCGGCCCGCTGCGCATTCTCTGCACTCACGACCCAGTGTTATTATTACATTGTGCCAGTCCGTCATGTCTTCCGGAACTTCAACTCACTCTTTTCCACGATTGATGGTCTCTATATCACACACCTGACGTAAAGAAAGTTCTGCCTGTGCCATCCAGGTTCTATCTCGTCTTAGTCTATGACCATTGACTATATCCCTGGCTGCATGCAGCGGGTGATCCCTATCTGCGGCAACTCTCAGGTACCATTTGGCCTGAAGGACCCTATGCTTACCCTTCATTGTTGGTAGCGCCAGGATATGCCTCATGCATATAATTGGTGTGTCCTTTGTGCATCCCAGGAGTAACCACATGGCGGCATTCTGCATGCGCTCCAACCTTTCAAGCTGGTGCTTTGATACTGTCAGCAGCCCCAAACCATACTCGATGGCAGAAATTACTAACTGCTGAAAGAGCCCGTACAGCATCCTATGATCTACCCTGGTTGCTGCCATAGCCCTCAATGCATTACGATGCCTACCAGCCTTCACCACCAAAGCCTCCAAATGATCCTTAAAAGACAAACACCTGTCAAAGGTGATACCCAAGTATTTCAATTTACTCTCTTAAGAGGACATCCATTCAACATAATGACTGGGACATCTGCCTTGACGATCCGGTTATCCAGGGAGTACCACACAACCGATGCCTTGTCTAGGTGTATAATGGCCCCTGCGTCCCTGCACCACTCCGCCACCCATTTACTGCCACCTGTAGGTCTTTCGCAAAACTGGCCCTGTCTCTGTCCTGTCTGTACACCAGAACATCATCTGCAAATGTCAAGATTTTACCCACACCTGGTGTCTCAATAGCTGCGATTTTGCTGGTGTAGACATTAAAGAGCACTGGGGACAAGGCAGATCACAAGGCACAGAACAGGGGAGGTGGTCACTTCCATGGTCTCCAAGGACGCTCCATTTTAAGTCTGATGCCGTCTCTTAGGATACGAGTGCCAGGTCGATGGCCGTGTCAGGGTCCCCGGTCTCATTGCTAGCTTAGTGGGTGTCCCATCATTTAGGCAGACAACATTCGTCTCAAGCAGGGCCTCGGCAAGAGCAGTACCCTGTCTGTTCTCTCCCGACCTGTCCCATTCCATGGCGCGGGCATTGAAGTCACGACATATCAGATACCTGGTACCAGGGGTGTCTACTGAACCTTTCAACCAGTCACAACTCTCTCTGCTTATGCAAGATTCCCCACTTACATATATATTTATCAGGTTCCAGCTGTATCGGCTGATTTGTATCCGCATTCCCTGCACGTCTTTACTCTCCTGACCCCACCCACTCTCATCCAGTATCGAATGCTGTAAACCATCCTTGACCACCAGAGCCTGCCCATGTCTTCCCTGCCCGGTTGGGTTAATGTAACATGTATAGCCAGGGCACTTAAAAGAGTTTGTATTCAGTTCTTGTAACATCAGGACATCAAAATCGTAGACCAGTTTCTCCAGTATTAGTCCTCGTTGCTTTGCACTACGGCAATTCCAATACTCAACCAGTACATTTTTTAGTCTCAAACGATCCGCTTTCCTTCTACCTTCTACCCCTTCTGGCCCCAGCCCTCTTCTTCCCTTTCCTTCTCCCCTCTCCCCTAACTTTTCTCCTCCGCTTCATTCTCTCCCCGCTGTCTGTTGTCATTGGCATCGAGAACAAAGCACGTACTCCGTTGCTTCGACGATAATTCTTTGTATTTTCCATAGTTGGTTTGATATGACGGCAGGATATAATCGGTCACCCTAGTAGAACCTGTCTGCTAGGGAAGGGGCAGGTTATGTCTCTCAGGAGTCCATACGTCTGGCGCCGCTCCGCCCGCATACAGACGTTCCACGTTCACGACCAGCTCACCCGTGACCATTCAGTCCTCGGCATGTCGGTACACCTTACACTTGGGGGTTTATAATCGGAGTTTTCCATCTCCTAGATTGGCCACTGTAATAGCTAAATTGCCCAATCTGCCCAGGGGCAAGAGGTTCCAGCGCCTCATTCTTGGCGAACACAGTAGATACATGTATAGTTTAGTTTAGTTTAGTCGACGTATCAACACCACGGCACACGGGTGTAACCCATAAGTGCTCCGTTCGCCTCTTAACTCAAATCTGAGTCTGGAGAAACTCAGCTTAGTGCATGAACTCCGTAGCACCGGCGAGGATCCTGAAAATACTTTGGGTAGATTTTTAACTCGAAATTTTGCCCGGGCAGCACCGATAGGCTACTCTTTTTCGATTTCCAACTGCCAAGGGATTTTTTACGTGCGTAACAATACACACGGGCTTCCGATCTCACTACCCAGAGACCAGGGGAAATTTATTACTAGAAGTCCACGTGAAAAGATCCCGGCATCACCGGGGCTTGAACCCGGGACCTCCAGCACTCGAGGCGGACACCAATACCTCGAGACCACGCAGCTCCCCCAAGGGAACAAAACCAATGTCATATAATATCTATCAAATAGTACATAAGACATAGCTAAAGTCACTACACAACGGAAACATAACTCTCGCAGGTAGATAGTTGAGCACCAAACAAAGCAGTGATGACATCAGTAATCTGGTTTATTTCATACGTTGAGCTCTGTAGTACTGAGACACAAACATGACAATGCATGGGTAAATTACATAGCAGATCCTGTTGTGTTGTATAGTGGTAGAGTGGTGGCAGACACAACAATCTTGAACCATGTATAGTTCTGTGTAAAGTATCTGCTGCAACACCTTCTGCTTGAGAATGTCATTGTTCGTGATAGGTTCCCTGGGAGATTAGGTAGTTAGTCTAAACCAGTGTTTCCCAACCTTTTTTGCGCTATGCCCCACCTAAGCCTTTCTAAAATTTGTATGCCCCCTCCCCACCTCCCCCACCCGCCCAACATATACATAATTTTTAATATTCAAAAATAAAAATTTTCACTAAAGAAACTTGAATGATAGGTTTGAGGAAGAACTCACTAGGAAATTATTGAGCAAACACAGTAAGTAACTTTTCAAAACATATAATGGAGAACTGAAATTCAAGTACAAAATAATTTTAATGAAAGATTTTATAATATTATTTTAATTATTAGTCTCATCTCATCTCATCATGTTCCTCTTGTACCTTGCGGTGTCGAGGTGAAGTATAAACTTCGTGAGAGTGCCCGGTTATGGGCTTCGTATATCGACATTCCCATGGATTCTGTTATTCCCTCCGTCCAACGTTTACGTGGTCGGCCTCTTCCTCTGTTTCCATCTGGTCTGTACATCATTGCTTGTTGTGGCTTGCTGTTGACTGGTAGCCTACTTGCATGGCCAAACCATTTGACTTGCTGCTTTCTAATAAAATCTAGAGCAGCTTTAACCCCCACTTTAGTCCTGATTTCTTCATTTCTGATCTTATCTCTTCTTGATACGTTGAGTATTCTTCTCAGGAACCTCATTTCTGTTGTTGTGATTTTTCTTTTCTCTTTTTCTGTCATTGTCCAGGTTTGGCATTGGTAGCACAGAGTTGGTAGGAAGATTGTGTTGTAAAGTGCTTTCTTAGTAGTTATTGATACATGTTTGTTCTTTAGTATTGGTGCCATTTGTCCAATGAGTTGATTTGCCTTATTGCACCTATTTTCGATCTCGTCTTCTGATCTGCCATTTGATGATATTATACTTCCTAGGTACTTGAAGCTCTTTACTTGTTTCAAGGGATGTTCGTTTAGGTGAATTGTTGCTGTTTGTTCTTCTTTAGTTATAGTCATTACCTCTGTTTTGCTTGTGCTAATTTTCATGTTATGTTCCCTACACATTTCGTTTAGACTATTCATGTGGTCTTGTAATTCAGCTTCTGATTTTGCTATTAGTGCTTGGTCGTCCGCAAACAGGAGTTCTCTAATGGTTAGATTTGCAGATGGTTCTTCTTCTGTGTTCTCGTCATGCGGTATTCTTGCTGTCTCTGCTTGGCTGGTTTCTTTACATATGTTGTCTATATATGTTATGAACAAGAGAGGGGACAGGACACAACCTTGTCGTACTCCAGATCTTATGGTGAAGGGTTCTGAGTGTTCTCCAGTTGCTCTCACTATGCATTCACTGTTGTTGTATAAACTTCTACATAGGTTTGTTAGATGTGTACTCACTCCATATTGTTTAAGGATTTCCCACAGCTTGTTTCTATCTACCCTATCAAATGCCTTTTCTTGGTCGACAAAGGCTAAGTAGAGTGTTTCATTGAATTCAATTGATTTTTCTATAAGTTGTCTAAGAGCAAAAATGGCGTCTGTGCATCCTTTGTTTTTCCTAAATCCAAGCTGCGTTTCGCTTAGCTGGGGTTCTAAAGTAGTTCGTAATCTTTTTTCAAGAATTTTGCAAAATATTTTCCCAGTATGACTCAACAGTGAAATGCCTCTGTATTGTGTGCAATCTCTTTTGCTGCCTTTGTTTTTCCAAATTGGGATAATTATGGCGTTTCCCCAGTCTCGTGGTGTCTGTTGTTCTACCCAAACATGGTTGAATAGTCTATGTAGCCAAGCTGTTCCTACTTCCCTTGCTGCTTTAATTAGTTCATTTGGTATTTCATCCTGTCCTGGTGATTTGTTTAATGGGGCTAATCTGATGGCTTCTATAATTTCTTCTTTTAGTATGTCTGGTTCTAGTTCCTCGGTGACATCTGTGTAGGTCTCTTGAATTCCTGTGACATCTGATGGGATGTTGAGAAGTTGTTCGAAATACTGCTTCCATCTTATTAGGATCTGTTTTTGTTCACTTATTGGTTCTCCATTTTCGCTGTTAATTATTTCAGTTGGGTCAAAGGGTTCTCCTCTGGTTCGCATTGCACTTATCTTTTTGTAGAAGTTTCTGGTTGCCTCCTTGTAGTTTTTATTTAGGGTTTCTCCATACTCTTCCCAGTCTTTTTGTTTTTCCCTCTTTACTATTCTACTCACATGTCTTCTCGCTATTCTGTATTCTCTGTAATCACATTCCTGTTTGCTCTTCAACCACTTTTTATATTTTTCCTTTTTTTCTTTTACCGCTTTCTTTACTTCTGCGTTCCACCAACTTGTTATTTTCTTTATCCGTGTTTTGCGTTTTTTCGTGGTTCCGCATGTTATTTTTGCAGTATTTAAAATGCTTGATTTGAACATCTCCCATTCTTCTTCCACTGTTTTTCTTTCCGTAGGTAATTTTACAAAGAGTTCAGTTAGTTCTTTCTCATAATTTTCCCTTACTGCCTCGTCTTTAAGGTTTTTTAAGTTTACTGATTCGCATGGCATGTATTTTCCTGCTCTTTGTTTTCTTCTTCTAATGGTTCTTATTGTGGCAACGACTGCTTTATGATCTGTGTTTATACTGAAATTGGGCACTGCTCTTGCATCTAATATATTTCTCTTTCTGTTATTTCTTGTTAATATAAAATCAATTTGGCTTTTAGTATCTAGATTGTTCCATTTATACCAGGTGTATACTTGCGAATCTTTATGTTTATAGAATGTGTTTGTTATATAGAGGTCGTGTTGGCTGCAAAGCTCTATCAGTCTACTTCCGTTATCATTCCTTTCATTTTGCTGATCTCCAAATGCTCCCAGGTGTTTTTCTATGCCCACTCTGTTATGTCCTAGTCTTGCATTGAAGTCTCCCATAACTATGATGTTGTCCTGCTTATCTATTTTATTTAGCACGTCATGTATGTCTTCGTAGAAGTCCTCGCATTCTTGCTCATTATTGTTTGCATTACATGGTGCGTATATCTGTACATATGTTGTGATTGTTTGTTCTTTTATTCTCACTGTTATGATTCTTTCTGATATATATTTTATTTCTAGTATTCCTCTTGCTAGCCGTGGTTCGATGACTATTCCCACACCGTGTCTTGCCCTTTCTTGCTGTTCTACTCCAGAGTAAACAAACGTGTAACTGCGGTGGAGCTCCTTGCATCCTTTCCCTTTTGTTCTGGTGTCCGCTATTCCCATCAGACCAATATTCCTCTTCTCCATTGTTTCTATAAGCTCTTCTTCTTTACTATTGAAACCACAGACGTTCATTGTGCCTATTTTTTGAATCGCTGATCTATCTCGTAGTCCATTAACATTGCCGGGTCGATAGCCGTTTGGGTCAGTCCGTTTATACTTCTTAGTTTTTCTACGAGCAGTATGAAGATCCCCTGCCGGCTTGCTAGGCCAGTCGCAGGTTTAGGACACTAATCTGACCACAGGGAGTCCATCCCCTATGGCGAGCCATAGCCCCGTTAGCCCATGACCTCGCGGTAATGGTTGCCCGGTCTGCACCAAGTGGAGGTGGGGGTTGACTTGTGTAGTCTGCGGGTCATCGGCAGGCTACTAATTTTCGCTCTTCACCCCTCCTGGGAGAGGCTAGCCGATCCTAACCCTGCTGGCTGCAGGGCCAGGCGCATTCCACACCTTACAGACCTTAATTATTAGTAATTATTTATAATTTAAATTGAGTGAGATTCTTGCGTTTGATGCCTGCTGCAAAGAGATTTTATGTCAGGTTCCAATTTAGTTAACTTCAGTCTCAGTCTCTCTTCAGCTTGACAGCGACTATCTTCTCTAAAACCTTCCCAAATGTATTTTGAAGGGTGATGATCCTAAAGACGCTAAGCTTTGAATGATCCTTGAATGGTTTTGGGAGAGAGATGAGATAACTGTGTACCCAATCCTTCGGTACTGATGGGTCCTATGCTCTGGTTAAAGCAGTCGGTCATCTCCTTCAGGTCTACATCGCTCAAAGCCTTCATGTGGCCATACCTAACCCCATCAGGCCCTGGTGCCGTGTTTTTTGCCTTTTTCAAAATATGTTTAACATCCTCAACCCGTATGATGTATTAATAATGCATATTCTTTATGGTGCCAGATAACTTCTCTCTATCTGCATCCCTGGTGTCTGCATCATTATGATTGGTCAGCGCTAAAAATCTCTGGAGAAACGCCTCCCCTTTCTCTTTGTCCGTTGTCACGCGCACACCATCCTCTCTATAAATTGTTCCCACTGTCATAGGCCGATCCTTTCTTTGTATTTGTGCAGTTTCCAGAATTTTGGCAGTGTTTTATCACCTCTAATCTCCTTCATGAAACATTCCCATTTTGGGTTTTTGGCCTCTGAAGCAAAGTGCTTGAAAACTTCCACCTTGTCTTTCTTGACATTTTCCGCTGTGTCCACTTCCTCTCGTGAGCTTCGGCGTGTCTGACGCACTTTCCTTAGCTGCTTCACTGCAGCTCTCTTTGCCTTCCAGGCTTGGTCTACCTCTGGAGTCCACCATGGGGGCTGCAAAAAAAAAAAGTAGTTTTAACGGTCATGTTGCATGCCCCCTGTCTGAGGCGTCCAAGAAGGCTGTCGGTCCACTCATACCGGAAGGTCTTGCGCGCTCTCCCGGCCTTAACTTTCCTGGATTTAGAGATCAGGACTAAACATGGCACGTGATCACTCCCATGGTCATTCAAAATAGTCCAGTTTACATCAAGGACTGATGACGGGGAGACAAATTTTCGAATTGCCCCCCTAAACAATCGAATTGCCCCCTGTGGGGCGTGGGCCCCACGTCGGGAAACACTGGACTAAACCCACCCAAGCGTTGCATTTCAAAATCAAAATTGTATATGACCACTATGTGCAGTACATATGGAGCAGTAAATGGCAGCCTCAACCCGCTGCTCTAGAAATTTGGCTACGTATGGCTGCATGTATTGTCATCACTCCCTGAGTCTCCAAACACAGCCATTGGGAAGCAACAACACGTTGAGTAGTAATCAGATATCAGCACTGAACGCTGATTTAAGGCTACATATCTACCTCCCACGACACACAGGGAACACACTTCAGCTGCCATAGCTACCTCAATGGTGGACTTGTTCGGGTATGATGCCACTATGCTGGTATCCACAAGGAATACAGTCGTAATTCTACATATAGTCCATGAATTATGCCGTGCTACTATGCAACGCACAAACAGACTAATATGTTTCAAATACATCCCAAACCATATTGTCCTTTATGGGTCTGACAACCTCAGTGTAAGACGTGTTTCCTGTAAATCATCATGGCTAGTAGCATCATTCTGTGATCGCCCCATTCACAAACGGACACCCAGGACCAAACTAACCCATCTCACACGGGACGCCAAAAGCGCAACTTCCATCCTCAGGGTCACAGATGTCATTATAACACTGACATTGGAACATACAACTTTGTCCACATCATCTATCTTTCAATTTTATTGTATCACTGTTGGAAACAGAACTGTCACTGTACTTCACACATTGAGCTCTGTAGTACTGACACAACACCATGACAATGGTAATTTCACGGCAGATCCTGTTGTAGAGTTGTGCCAGACACAATGAATATGACTTGAAGGCTAGTTACTTACTGTGCTGCGTCTTCATCCACCTCATGAAAGTCAACTGAATGGATTTCCAATGCTATCTAACGGATGCGAAAGGTGCCGCTAGCACTGATGTTCATATCTGAGCATGCAGATCACACCACAACACCTCGGACAGATGTAAAACACATTTCACTGTACCTTATGCCATCTCCAGAATGCCAAAACAAGTCCTCCACGAAAGCATGGTCACTCAACTCAGTAGCAAGGCGACGGAACCGTAAACTACCAGTCCAATATGAAGAAAATGCGAATGCAAACGGTAGCCACGAGCATAAACACCCAGTGGCCTTAACCGTTTCACCGCCTATCGCATTTGGTATGTTAGGCGTTTGGATACAAATATATCGTCGGTGACAAACTCAAATGTTTAACTTAACAATCATAAATTTACAACACAGGTAACAGTACTAAATTAATACAGCAATTAGATGTTTAAGAACACCTTTTGCAAAATAATGTATGTATCATCATAATCATCATGTCCTACGCCAGTACACGTGGGCGATCATCGTTCGTCATCTCACACAATTATCAGTCTCGAATTATGGCTGTGTTCGTAATCTCACACAATTATCAGAGTCTCGGATTAAGTCTGTATTCGTGTCTCGATTATGCCAACTAGCCAAATCATCTAGGTATTTATTGATTTGTTTCCCTCTTGCTCTATTTTAAATGTTGTGAGCTGTCGAATCATTATATACTGGGGATGTTTAACGATGGTTTCCCTTTGCGTTCTGCCGGTTTTTCTCCTACAGCCTATGTCTAATGAGACGAACCAAGCAAGGCATCAGCGGAATGTGTGGATGCCAGAATGCTTCTTTCCTGTCGTAATTTGCCCTTGAGACTTGTGGACTATAGACCACAACCAGGCATGCCAAACCCTTTGTAGGCCAGTTCATGATTCGTTAGATGCCACAATATTAAAAGCTAATGTTATAAATATTAAAAGTTAACGCATAAGGATAGAAACAATTTAACAAGATACAGTTATCAGTTAAAACATGACACTGAAGCACCAAAGTTGCACTTAAGCAATGCGACATCAGTTCGTAAAAGAGAACAAATTAGTGCGCATTAGTGCGATATCATGCACATCCAGTTTAGTTTAGTTAGTTAGTTACGGTTCCAACTTCATGGCAATGGACTGCCCCATAATGCTCCATTCCTGTGCCAGTGAATATCACACACAATGCTTCTCATTCCCCCATGTGAAAAGTGGAACAGACAGGAGTCTCGGCAAACCAACAGCCCGCACAGGTGTACTATGCATAATGCCGCTGCCAGAATACCAACAAAGTCCGCCACACAAAAAAACAAAAAGAAAAAAGAAAATACAGTTCATCGTCGATGGAATCGGCAGTCACTAGAAAACCAGCAGCCACACATTACTGCATAAGGCACACCCAGATAGTTCAGCAACAGGACGCCGCCATTCTTCTAAACACGCAGTTCACGACACAAACAATCGCGTACAGATGCAAAAGCACTCTACTTGAAATCCACAGCTCACAGTGTCGCTCCACGCACTCAGCTCAGTAGTAGAGCGACAGAACCATGCACTACCAGTCCAACATGAGGAAAATGTGTAAGCGAACCGCAACCACAAGCATAAACACCCCAGAGACCTTAACAGCTCAACCGCCAAACCTCCATATTGGACCGGAAGTTCATCATGCACACCTGCCAACTTTCAAAGATCTGTACATCACATCGTAAAAACTTCCATCTCATAATTTAGTTGTGCATGTTTTGCATTACCTGTTTATAAAGCACTAGCTGACCCGGCCCGGCTTCGCCCAGTCCTTGGTGGGGAGCATCTCATTTAATTCATATAAGTAGTCATATAAGTTCCCGTTACCGTCACCGACTATCTGTCTGTCTGTCTGTCTGTCTGTCTGTCTGTCTGTCTGTCTGTCTGTCTGTCTGTCTGTCTGTCTGTCTGACCTGCCCGGCATCGCCCAGCTCCTGGTGTGGAGCATCTCATTTAATTCATATAAGTAGTCATATAAGCTCACGTTCCCGTTCCCGACTATCTATCTGTCTGTCTGTCTGTCTGTCTATCTGTCTGTCTGTCTGTCTGATCCGGCCCGGCTTCGCCCAGCCCCTGATGGGGAGCATCTCATTTAATTCATATAAGTAGTCATATAAGTTCCCGTTCCCGACTGTCTGTCCTTCTGTCTGTCTCTCTGTCGGTCGGTCGGTCTGTCTGTCTGTCTGTCTGTCTGTCTGTCTGTCTGTCTGTCTGTCTGTCTGTCTGCTGTCTGTCTGTCTAATCATTTATTGGTTGCAGTTAGAACAACCTTAGATAAACGAAGACCAACTTACAAAAAGCATTAGAAAGAGCACTTGAAAGATCTTTACATCTTCCCCAACAATTAACTTGGGTAAATGGAGCAGCGGCAGCAGCAGCAGCAGAAGACGAAGAAAAAGGAGGAGTAGGAGCTGGGAGGAGGAAGAGGGAGGTGGAGGAGGGAGGAGGAGGGAGGAGTAGGAGGGAGGAAGAGATAGGCGGAGAGAGGAGGAGGAGGGAAGAGGAGGGAGGAGGAAGGAGGAGGAGTAGTAGGGAGGAGGAGGGATTAGGAGGAGGAGAGAGGAGGAGGAGGGAGGAGGAGGGAGGAGGAGGAAGGAGGAAGGAGGAGGAAGGAGGAGGATGAGGCAGGAGGAGGAGGCAGGAGGAGGGAGGAGGAGGTGGGAGGAGGAGGGGAGGAGGAAGAGGAAGGAGGAGGGAGGAGGAGGGAGGAGGAAGAGGGAGGAGGAAGAGGGAGGAGGAAGAGGGAGGAGGAAGGAGAAGGAGGAGGAGGGAGAAGGAGGGAGGAGAAGAACGCAGGAGGAGGAGGGGAGGAGGAGGGAGGAGAGGGAGGAGGAGGGAGATGGAGGAGGAGGAGGGAGGAGGAGGGAGGAGGAGAGAGGAGGAGGAGGAGGAGGCAGGAGGGAAAGGAGGAGGGAGGAGGAAGAGGGAGAAGGAGGAGGGAGAAGGAGGAGGCAGGAGAAGGAGGGGAGGAGGAGGAGGGAGGAGAGGAGGGAGGAGGAGGAAGAGGAGGAGGAATAGGGATGTGAGGGAGGAGGAGGGAGGAGGAGGAAGGAGGTAGAGGGAGGAGGAGGAGGGAGGAGGAGAGAGGATGAGGAGGAGGAGGAGAAGGGAGGAGAGAGGGATGGAGAAGAGGGAGAGGAGGAGGAGGAGGAGGAGGGAGGAAGAGGAGGAAGGAGGGAGGAGAGGAGGAGGAAGGAGGAGAGGGAGGACGTAGGAGGAGGAGGAGGAGGAGGAGGAGGAGGAGGGAGTAGAGGAGGGAGGAGGAAGGAGAAGGAGGAGGAGGAAGGAAGGAGGAGTGATTAGGAGGAGGGAGGAGGGCGAGGAGGCAGGAGGAGGAAGATGGAGGAAGAGGGAGGAGGAAAGAGGAGGAGGAAGGAGGAGGAAGAGGGAGGAGGAGGAGAAAGAGGGAAGAGGAGGATGGAGGAGGGAGAGGGAGGAGGGGGAGGGGAAGAGGGTAGGAGGTGGAGGAGGGGAGAGGAGGAGGAGGAGGAATATAACGCATATGCCTGTAGATTTAATAATGGCTGAAGTTGTTCCATGTCTTCTTAGAGTTGGCGACAGTGTAAAGAAATATAAAATCTTCAAACTTGATAGAGATAAGGTAACTATTATTTATTTATTCTTTAAGCATAAAAAGATGAGTTACAATGTTATGCATTATGCATTATTTTTATGAAAACTTTGAAAATGCCTTAAAGATTGTATCATTATTTATTATAACTCATATGCCGGTACATAACTATGGACAAAGAGTTTATAAATCTTTGAAAACGATGCCACAATATGACTATAAGTTATACAGAAAAGTTATTCCCCTTGAAATAACTTTTACAGAGTTAAGTCCCCTGAGATATATGAAATTATAATGAAAAATGAAAAAATTAAATAATATTGGGTAAGCAGCCGATTTCACACTAAAAAAATATGACAGTGGGCTGCGCTGGAATGAAAGGAAGACGTGTAGAAAATTTCATCTCAATCGGATGGGCCGTTCGCGAGCGCATAAAGGACATACGGACATACAGACAGACGGAGATCGCCTTTTATATATAAGACTAGCTGACCCGGCCCGGCTTCGCCCAGTCCTTGGTGGGGAGCATCTCATTTAATTCATATAAGTAGTCATATAAGTTCCCGTTCCCGTTACCGACTGTCTGTCTGTCTGTCTGTCTGTCTGTCTGTCTGTCTGTCTGTCTGTCTGTCTGTCTGTCTGACCCGGCCCGGCTTCGCCCAGTCCTTGGTGGGGAGCATCTCATTTAATTCATATAAGTAGTCATATAAGTTCCCGTTCCCGTTACCGACTATCTGTCTGTCTGTCTGTCTGTCTGTCTGTCTGTCTGTCTGTCTGTCTGTCTGTCTGTCTCTGTCTGACCCGGCCCGGCATCGCCCAGCTCCTGGTGGGAGCATCTCATTTAATTCATATAAGTAGTCATATAAGCTCACGTTCCCGTTCCCGACTATCTATCTGTCTGTCTGTCTGTCTATCTGTCTGTCTGTCTGTCTGATCCGGCCCGGCTTCGCCCAGCCCCTGATGGGGAGCATCTCATTTAATTCATATAAGTAGTCATATAAGTTCCCGTTCCGACTGTCTGTCTGTCTGTCTGTCTGTCTGTCTGTCTGTCTGTCTGTCTGTCTGTCTGTCTGTCTAATCATTTATT
Organism: Cepaea nemoralis; assembly: GCA_014155875.1. Lineage (NCBI taxonomy): Eukaryota > Metazoa > Mollusca > Gastropoda > Stylommatophora > Helicidae > Cepaea > Cepaea nemoralis. Next base: position 636,310 of record JACEFZ010005737.1, read on the forward strand.
GGTTGCAGTTAGAACAACCTTAGATAAACGAAGACCAACTTACAAAAAGCATTAGAAAGAGCACTTGAAAGATCTTTACATCTTCCCCAACAATTAACTTGGGTAAATGGAGCAGCGGCAGCAGCAGCAGAAGAAGAAGAAAAAGGAGGAGTAGGAGCTGGGAGGAGGAAGAGGGAGGTGGAGGAGGGAGGAGGAGGGAGGAGTAGGAGGGAGGAAGAGATAGGCGGAGAGAGGAGGAGGAGGGAAGAGGAGGGAGGAGGAAGGAGGACGAGTAGTAGGGAGGAGGAGGGATTAGGAGGAGGAGAGAGGAGGAGGAGGAGGAGGAGGAGGAGGAGGAGGAAGGAGGAGGAAGGAGGAGGATGAGGAGGAGGAGGAGGCAGGAGGAGGGAGGAGGAGGTGGGAGGAGGAGGGGAGGAGGAAGAGGAGGAGGAGGAGGAGGGAGGAGGAAGAGGGAGGAGGAAGAGGGAGGAGGAAGAGGGAGGAGGAAGAGGGAGGAGGAAGGAGGAGGAGGAGGAGGAGAAGGAGGGAGGAGAAGAACGCAGGAGGAGGAGGAGGGAGGAGGAGGGAGGAGGAGGAGGAGGAGGAGGGAGGAGGAGGAGAGGAGGAGGAGGGAGGAGGAGGGAGGAGGAGGGAGGAGGAGGAGAGAGGAGGAGGAGGGAGAAGGAGGAGGGAGGAGAAGGAGGGGAGGAGGAGGGAGGAGGAGGAAGAGGGAGGATGAGGAGGGATGTGGAGGGAGGAGGAGGAAGGAGGTAGAGGGAGGAGGAGGAGGGAGGAGGAGAGAGGATGAGGAGGGAGGAGGAGAAGGGAGGAGGAGAAGGGAGGAGAAGGGATGAGGAGGAGGGAGGAGGAGAGGGAGGAGAGGGAGGAGGAGGGGGAGGAGGAGGAGGAGGAGGAGGAGGAAGAGGGAGGAGAAGGAGGAGGAGGGAGGAAGAGGGAGGAGAAGGAGGAGGAGGGAGGAGGGGGAGGACGTAGGAGGAGGAGGGAGGAGGAGGAGGGAGTAGGAGGAGAGAGGAGGAGAAGGGAGGAGGAAGGAAGAGGAGTGATTAGGAGGAGGGAGGAGGGCGAGGAGGCAGGAGGAGGAAGACGGAGGAAGAGGGAGGAGGAAAGAGGAGGAGGAAGGAGGAGGAAGAGGGAGGAGGAGGAGAAAGAGGGAAGAGGAGGATGGAGGAGGGAGAGGGAGGAGGGGGAAGAGGAAGAGGGTAGGAGGTGGAGGAGGGGAGAGGAGGAGGAGGAGGAATATAACGCATATGCCTGTAGATTTAATAATGGCTGAAGTTGTTCCATGTCTTCTTAGAGTTGGCGACAGTGTAAAGAAATATAAAATCTTCAAACTTGATAGAGATAAGGTAACTATTATTTATTTATTCTTTAAGCATAAAAAGATGAGTTACAATGTTATGCATTATGCATTATTTTTATGAAAACTTTGAAAATGCCTTAAAGATTGTATCATTATTTATTATAACTCATATGCCGGTACATAACTATGGACAAAGAGTTTATAAATCTTTGAAAACGATGCCACAATATGACTATAAGTTATACAGAAAAGTTATTCCCCTTGAAATAACTTTTACAGAGTTAAGTCCCCTGAGATATATGAAATTATAATGAAAAATGAAAATTAAATAATATTGGGTAAGCAGCCGATTTCACACTAAAAAATATGACAGTTGGCTGCGCTGGAATGAAAGGAAGACGTGTAGAAAATTTCATCTCAATCGGATGGGCCGTTCGCGAGCGCATAAAGGACATACGGACATACAGACAGACGGAGATCGCCTTTTATATATAAGACTAGCTGACCCGGCCCGGCTTCGCCCAGTCCCTTGGTGGGGAGCATCTCATTTAATTCATATAAGTAGTCATATAAGTTCCCGTTCCCGTTACCGACTGTCTGTCTGTCTGTCTGTCTGTCTGTCTGTCTGTCTGTCTGTCTGTCTGTCTGTCTGTCTGTCTGACCCGGCCCGGCTTCGCCCAGTCCTTGGTGGGGAGCATCTCATTTAATTCATATAAGTAGTCATATAAGTTCCCGTTCCCGTTACCGACTATCTGTCTGTCTGTCTGTCTGTCTGTCTGTCTGTCTGTCTGTCTGTCTGTCTGACCCGGCCCGGCATCGCCCAGCTCCTGGTGTGGAGCATCTCATTTAATTCATATAAGTAGTCATATAAGCTCACGTTCCCGTTCCCGACTATCTATCTGTCTGTCTGTCTGTCTATCTGTCTGTCTATCTGTCTGATCCGGCCCGGCTTCGCCCAGCCCCTGATGGGGAGCATCTCATTTAATTCATATGAGTAGTCATATAAGTTCCCGTTCCCGACTGTCTGTCTGTCTGTCTGTCTGTCTGTCTGTCTGTCTGTCTGTCTGTCTGTCTGTCTAATCATTTATTGGTTGCAGTTAGAACAACCTTAGATAAACGAAGACCAACTTACAAAAAGCATTAGAAAGAGCACTTGAAAGATCTTTACATCTTCCCCAACAATTAACTTGGGTAAATGGAGCAGCGGCAGCAGCAGCAGAAGAAGAAGAGAAAAGAGGAGTAGGAGCTGGGAGGAGGAAGACGGAGGAGGAGGGAGGAGGAGGAGAAAGAGAGAAGAGGAGGATGGAGGAGGGAGAGGGAGGAGGGGGAGGAGAAGAGGAAGAGGGTAGGAGGTGGAGGAGGGGAGAGGAGGAGGAGGAGGAATATAACGCATATGCCTGTAGATTTAATAATGGCTGAAGTTGTTCCATGTCTTCTTAGAGTTGGCGACAGTGTAAAGAAATATAAAATCTTCAAACTTGATAGAGATAAGGTAACTATTATTTATTCATTCATTCTTTAAGCAAAAAAAGATGAGTTACAATGTTATGCATTATGCATTATTTTTATGAAAACTTTGAAAATGCCTTACAGATTGTATCATTATTTATTATAACTCATATGCCGGTACATAACTATGGACAAAGAGTTTATAAATCTTTGAAAACGATGCCACAATATGACTATAAGTTATACAGAAAAGTTATGCCCCTTGAAATAACTTTTACAGAGTTAAGTCCCCTGAGATATATGAAATTATAATGAAAAATGGAAAATTAAATAATATTGGGTAAGCAGCGGATTTCACACTAAAAAATCTGACAATGGGCTGCGCTGGAATGAAAGGAAGACGTGTAGAAAATTTCATCTCAATCGGATGGGCCGTTCGCGAGCGCATAAAGGACATATGGACATACAGACAGACAGACAGACGGAGATCGCCTTTTATATATAAGAATAGCTGACCCGGCCCGGCTTCGCCCAGTCCTTGGTGGGGAGCATCTCATTTAATTCATATAAGTAGTCATATAAGTTCCCGTTCCCGTTACCGACTATCTATCTGTCTGTCTGTCTGTCTGTCTGTCTGTCTGTCTGACCCGGCCCGGCATCGCCCAGCTCCTGGTGTGGAGCATCTCATTTAATTCATATAAGTAGTCATATAAGCTCACGTTCCCGTTCCCGACTATCTATCTGTCTGTCTGTCTGTCTATCTGTCTGTCTGTCTGATCCGGCCCGGCTTCGCCCAGCCCCTGATGGGGAGCATCTCATTTAATTCATATAAGTAGTCATATAAGTTCCCGTTCCCGACTGTCTGGTCTGTCTGTCTGTCTGTCTGTCTGTCTGTCTGTCTGTCTGTCTGTCTGTCTGTCTGTCTGTCTGTCTAATCATTTATTGGTTGCAGTTAGAACAACCTTAGATAAACGAAGACCAACTTACAAAAAGCATTAGAAAGAGCACTTGAAAGATCTTTACATCTTCCCCAACAATTAACTTGGGTAAATGGAGCAGCGGCAGCAGCAGCAGCAGAAGACGAAGAAAAAGGAGGAGTAGGAGCTGGGAGGAGGAAGAGGGAGGTGGAGGAGGGAGGAGGAGGGAGGAGTAGGAGGGAGGAAGAGATAGGCGGAGAGAGGAGGAGGAGGGAAGAGGAGGGAGGAGGAAGGAGGAGGAGTAGTAGGGAGGAGGAGGGATTAGGAGGAGGAGAGAGGAGGAGGAGGGAGGAGGAGGAAGGAGGAGGAAGGAGGAGGATGAGGGAGGAGGAGGAGGCAGGAGGAGGGAGGAGGAGGTGGGAGGAGGAGGGGAGGAGGAGAGGGAGGAGGAGGGAGGAGGAAGAGGAGGAGGAAGAGGGAGGAGGAAGGAGAAGGAGGAGGAGGAGGGAGAAGGAGGGAGGAGAAGAACGCAGGAGGAGAGGGGGAGGAGGAGGGAGGAGGAGGAGAGGAGGAGGGGAGATGGAGGAGGAGAGGGGAGGAGGAGGGAGGAGGAAGATGAGAGGAGGAGGGAGGAGGAGGAGGAGAAGGAGGAGGGAGGAGGAGGGGGAGGAGGAGTGGGAGGAGGAGGAAGAGGAGGAGGAGGAGGATGAGGAGGGCGGAGGAGGAGGAGAGGAGGAGGAGGAGGAGGGAGGAGGAGGAGGGAGGGAGGAGGAGAGGAGGTAGAGGGAGGAGGAGGAGGGGAGGAGGAGAGAGGATGAGGAGGGAGGAGGAGAAGGGAGGAGAGGGATGAGGAGGAGGGAGGAGGAGAGGGAGGAGAGGGGAGGAGGAGGGAGGGAGGAGGGAGGAGGAGGAGGGAGGAAGAGGGAGGAGAAGGAGGAGGAGGGAGGAGGGGGAGGACGTAGGAGGAGGAGGGAGGAGGAGGAGGGAGTAGGAGGAGAGAGGAGGAGAAGGGAGGAGGAAGGAAGAGGAGTGATTAGGAGGAGGGAGGAGGGCGAGGAGGCAGGAGGAGGAAGAGGGAGGAAGAGGGAGGAGGAGGAAAGAGGAGGAGGAAGGAGGAAGAGGAGGAGGAGGGAGGAGGAGGAGAAAGAGGGAAGAGGAGGATGGAGGAGGGAGAGGGAGGAGGGGGAGGGGAAGAGGAAGAGGGTAGGAGGTGGAGGAGGGGAGAGGAGGAGGAGGAGGAATATAACGCATATGCCTGTAGATTTAATAATGGCTGAAGTTGTTCCATGTCTTCTTAGAGTTGGCGACAGTGTAAAGAAATATAAAATCTTCAAACTTGATAGAGATAAGGTAACTATTATTTATTTATTCTTTAAGCATAAAAAGATGAGTTACAATGTTATGCATTATGCATTATTTTTATGAAAACTTTGAAAATGCCTTAAAGATTGTATCATTATTTATTATAACTCATATGCCGGTACATAACTATGGACAAAGAGTTTATAAATCTTTGAAAACGATGCCACAATATGACTATAAGTTATACAGAAAAGTTATTCCCCTTGAAATAACTTTTACAGAGTTAAGTCCCCTGAGATATATGAAATTATAATGAAAAATGAAAATGAAATAATATTGGGTAAGCAGCCGATTTCACACTAAAAAATATGACAGTTGGCAGCGCTGGAATGAAGGAAGACGTGTAGAAAATTTCATCTCAATCGGATGGACCGTTCGCGAGCGCATAAAGGACATACAGACATACCCACACACATCCTGTTTTATATATAAGACTAGCTGACCCTGCCCGGCTTCGCCCAGACCCTGGTGGGGAGCATCTCATTTAATTCATATAAGTAGTCATATAAGTTCTCGTTCCCGTTACTGACTGACTGTCTGTCTGTCTGTCTGTCTGTCTGTCTGACCCGGCCCGGCTTCGCCCAGTCCCTGGTGGGGAGCATCTCATTTAATTCATATAAGTAGTCATATAAGTTCCCGTGCCCGTTACCGACTATCTGTCTGTCTGTCTGTCTGTCTGTCTGTCTCTCTGTCTGTCTGTCTGACCCGGCCCGGCATCGCCCAGCTCCTGGTGTGAAGCATCTCATTTAATTTATATAAGTAGTCATATAAGTTCCTGTTCCCGACTGTCTATCTGTCTGTCTATCTGTCTGCCTGACCCTGTCCGGCTTCACCCAGTCCCTGGTGGGGAGCATCTCATTTAATTCATATAAGTAGTCATATAAGTTCTCATTAAATTCATACAACAAAAAAAGTAACTTAAAAGAATGTCCTTCCACACACCATCCATTATCTTTAATGAAAACTCTTTCTAATCACCTGCATGACTACAGTAACTTCTTAAGCAAAAAAAGATGAGTTACAATGTTATGGATTGTGCATTATTTTTATGAAAACTTTGAAAATGCCTTACAGATTGTATCATTATTTATTATAACTCATATGCCGGTACATAACTATGGACAGAGAGTGTATAAATCTTTGAAAACGATGCCACAATATGACTATAAGTTATACAGAAAAGTTATGCCCCTTGAAATAGCTTTTACAGAGTTAGGTCCCCTGAGATATATGAAATTATAATGAAAAATGAAAAATGAAATAATACTGAGTAAGCAGGCGATTTCACACTAACAAAATATCACAGTTGGCAGCGCTGGAATGAAAGGAAGGCGTGTAGAAAATTTCATCTCAATCGAATGGGCCGTTCGCGAACAAATAAAGGACATACATACATACATACATACATATATACATACATACATACATACATACATACATACATACATACATACATACATACATACATACATACATACATACATACATACATACATACAGACAGACGGAGATCCTAATTTATATATAAGATTCAGGTTTTGTCACTTTTAACATGGCAAAATATGCCTTACAGCTTATGTAGTATCAGAATTTATTTCACAGTGCAGGAATGGTTTTGTTAATATTATTCATTGCTTTCTACACCACAAGAGCGTTTTATTTTGCATCACCTAGAATGTGGCATACCTTGTGGTGAGTGGATTACCTTGTGGAAGGTGGTTGATGGATTTGTTGGTGAACCTTATGGAAGACTTCGTTTCAACTCTTTAGGCCGACGTTTTGACGTTCATGTCGTATGAGTTCTGAACAGGGTTTGCGTCTATCAGAGTGAGGTTGGTGTAGCAACTATCCTCTCAACCAGGTCCCGTAGTACCATCTCCACTGCGTACTGCAGCGGAAAGCTCTTCTTCCCCTCTTCAAGCTCAGAAATCAGCGGGATGTGCAAGACCGGGACTGGAATTTCACATCTGCGGAGAGGCATATGTGAGTTTGACAAAGCCATGGTACAGCACAGCGCATACGGACTGGCTTGGACTTGACCTAGGCTGGTATTGTTTCTTCACGGGTTTAGGTGTTTCAGCAGACTCACCCAGGGCCCAGGGGTGAGAGCGTGGGTGGCTATGCACGATGGAACTCCTGCTTTTTTAGGCTGGGCTCAAGTTGAACTTGAATGGGTATTTTCCTCGAAAAGTAATTACAAACTTCGCGATGAAAAGGAATTTAAAAGGAAATAATAAACATTTATGCAAAATTACCCCATACACATCGTGAAAGCGCTTACACTGGAGGCTATTGCACACATCCTCCAGAGTAAGATTAAACTTACAAGGTGGCAAGTACGAGTATGAACAACCCGAGGACAAATATAGTAGATAATTGTGGGATGTGATTTTAATTTAAGAGAATATTTTGTTAAGTGTCTAGGGGATTTAATTTGATTCTCTATTATTTTAGCCACTTGTGGTAATCATGGAATTCTACCCTAAACACATGAAAGAAAATACTTCCCTCCTGTTCATAGCTGTATTTCTGAGTACTTCTCCATTCCCACTTATCACCCTCTAAAGTTTATCTAGTGCTAGAAGACATTGATTGTTCCCAACATATAAACAACCACTGGTGAACACCACATTTACTTGATGTACACATCAACAAATTTTGGACAAACAGTTCAAGTATTAAATCAAGATCTGGAGTTACATACATGAAAGTGTAATAGTCTGATTGAATTTCATGACAGGCATGGGAATGATTATCAAAACACATTTACCTCCTGTGCCCCAAGAAAACAACAATGTTATTACCAACAACACAACAACCACTAATTGGTTCTGCTAACTTGACTTATTTTACCTAGATAAAAACACAACATTGGTCTTCTTCTTCTTCGTTCATCCGGAGTTTTTTTTCGGATGTGATTGCGTTGTGCCTGTTTACAGCAGAGCTGCGTTCTTGCGCCGTTAGGCCGACACATCCAACTTCTGCGGGCATTTGTTGACCGGGTTAACCTTCCCGGGCAACATTGGTCTAAGTGCAGAAAACCCAACATATAAAACAGTTGTTTCTGACACCCTTTACAATTCTCATATTTTAAAAATAATGAGTTGGTGTCAAAATACTATACCATAACCTTCATTGAAAAAAAGCTACTGACCTGTTACATCCATGGCATAGAAAAAAACACATATTAAAAAGCATTTGGTACTAATAATTAAATTAATTATTTAATTACAGTCTTTTTCCTTAGGTGTTGCTGTCGGTTATTCTTCTCCAGTGCGAAGCAGATAATGTCCCTATTTATCCGGGCAGAAATAAATGTACTCACAGTCATTTTTTACTTACAGTATGTCCATCGAAGTTGGCTGGTGAATGTTTATAATCCATAATCCAAGAATATAATTATACATAAGCACATATTATTCCCTCCATGGGACTGAATTCAAGAATACTCTGTTGCCATTGAGCTTTGTGTTCCAATTGAAATTGATTTCTAGGTCTGTCATACTTTCAGGAGATGCAACTTAAGCTCGCGCAGACGGTTCTTCCCTATATCATCTTATCGATGAAAAGATGACGACTGTCCAACAGCTCGGTTTATGTTAACCGTTTCACAATTTAGTTCAAAAGGCTTTGTCACACACCCGGTTCATGTTGATAGGCCCTTCCCCACTTGGTGATGGCGCAATTAGGCCGACATGGAACCAGCATAGAGTTCTGATTCATTCCATTTCAGTGTAGAACATACAATGGTCGTAAGAGGCGACTAAGGAGGCTTGATAGTTCCGTCGCCCTGCTACTGAGTGAGTGCGTGGCGCGACACTGTGAGCTGTGAGTTTCGTGTGAAATGCTTTTGAATCTGCCCAAGGTTTTTTGGAACGTGACTGCATGTTCGGAGCGATAGCAAATGGCTATGTCCCAGAGTTGACCGGTTTTTGCCTTATGCAGAAATGCGTGGCTGCTGGGCTTCTGGTTGACGGCCACTGCCATCGACGATGAACTGTATTTCGTGGACTGTGTGGGTGGACATCTAGGAAACATCCAGATGGGAAAATGACTGCAGATTCCATCAGAAATGAACTGGGTGTTTTGTGGGGGACTATTGTGATGACATTATGGTGGCGGCATTATGCACAGTGTATCTGTGCGGGCTGTTGTTTGTCGAGACTCCTGTCTTTTCCACTTTTCACATTGGGCAGTGGGGAGCATTTTGTGTGATATTCACTGGCACAGGAATGGAGCATAATGGGGACGACCCGTTGCTGTGAAGTTGGAACTGCGATTAACTAACTAACTAACTAACATACAATGGTGAGTCATTCATTTGGTTTCATCTGGAGATCTTTCCAGGATTTATCTATTGCAGGCAAGGAACTGAAGAATATTACTCCAACACATAACCAGGGTTGCGAGCAATCAGATGCTTCCTTTGGTTGCAGGCGTCACGGCATTTACTCTGCTAGCTGCTTTCATATGGTCTTTTTGATGGTGTTCAGGTTTTGGATCCTTGAGGTAATCTGGTGTAGTTATGTTTCAGAGGATGTTAAGTTTGTACCTTGCTTGTATTGGCTTATGTGGTTTCAGTGTCTCTCCCATTTGTTTGAGTTGGTGTCTAGTATTCTAGAACTTGGTGTTGAGTGCTGAAACCTTATGTTGACTTTTGCGGCTGTGTGACTTTTCTTTCGAAGGAGGATACTTGGGTGTATCCTTTGAACTTGGGAGTCCAACAGACAGATGGAGGGTTCTTACTGCTGTTAGTTTTATTACACGTAGTATAAATCCCATAGTTTAGTTGACCTCGACGATTGATGGTTCATCAGGCGGTACCTTCCAGAAGTAAAACAGGTTATCCTTTTTGTATCTGTGTACTAGGTATATCATGTCGACATTCTGATAAGGAAGTCCATCCTGGGTATTCTGACAGGAGTCAGAATATCAAACGCTGAGTGTCTATCATCTTCGATTCGAATGTGTCTTTCGCTGGCTATGGCAGCTAATGATTGCAGCAGTCAACATTGATGTATTTCTAGATCCAGACTATGGTTATGATAGGTTGCCATTTATCAATTTCTGGCTGTTGACCCAGGATCCAGTTTTAGTGATATAGTCCCACCAAATTCAACCACCACTTGCTTCTCTTCATGGTTGCAGAGAATGACATATTTTTACTCTAAACTGCCTATCCCCGAAGGGATAGGTTTTCACGTCTAAGTCTAACTCGTCTGTCTCCTTTGATCTCCTGAGGTAAAAAATGGCCACTGCAGTGCCTTTGTCTTCCCAAGTCGACGACGGTTGGCCAGGTAGTGAACCAAACTAAGGCCAAATTAATTTAGCTACCCTACGGGTTAGTTTTTCTCCTACATTAAGTAAGATACTTAAACAGTAGTTGTAAGGGATTGTTATTTTTAAGGGAGTCAATGCTAGGAAAGGGTAAGGACATTTTAATATGCCACAATAATATGAAAATGAAATATACAAAAGATAAAAGCGGATGAAAAAAAGAATACATTTATTACCAATCGTAATATACAGAGGAAGAGAAAAGTCTAACAGAGGAGAATGAAAGGGATAGGAATTCAACAGATGACAATTGTACAACTGTCCTGCACTGAGACATCTCCTAGCTCATTGATTGCCACTGAATGAAAGTCACCCACCATGGAAATCAAATGAGTGTGCATCTGAAGTCTTATGAAGTAGCCTGAATAGCAAGCCACATACATATTCGACCCCTGCATGTCCTGGGGAATTACACGAATAGCGTTGCTTGCCTGCGTCTGTGCCTTTTATAATTTAGTTTTGCTATTTGCATAGCTTAGCCGCGACTTTTTTATTTAGGCATTTGACTTACGTCTGCAACGAAAATGTAGTTTAAACATTTTAGCAGTTCAAGTGTATTATATTCTTCGTGTTCTCTATTTGTGTTCAAAAAATTTTCACTGCTTAGACCGTGGATCTACACAAAGTTGTGAAAAGTCGGTAGCTAACACTGAGGCATTTAATGGTAGTCTGTGGAGTGTGTCATAGTTATTTTGCTGAGAGATTTCGACCTGGTCTGTTTGATTGGAATAGTATGTTGGACACATCTTAGTGATCTCTCGACGTGGTCTGTTTGATTGGAATAGTATGTTGAACGTATCTTAATGATCTCTAGATCTGGTCTGTT
>JACEFZ010005737.1:650000-690411 GCA_014155875.1 Cepaea nemoralis
TGATTTATGTGATCATAACAAGCCATGTATCTCTTGAGGTTCTTGATTTCGAAGATCCCCTACATTTGATTGATTTATGTGATCATAAAAAGCCATGTATCTCTTGAGGTTCTTGATTTCGAAGATACCCTACATTTGATTGATTTATGTGATCATAACAAGCCATGTATCTCTTGAGGTTCTTGATTTCGAAGATACCCTACATTTGATTGATTTATGTGATCATAACAAGCCATGTATCTCTTGAGGTTCTTGATTTCGAAGATACCCTACATTTGATTGATTTATGTGATCATAACAAGCCATGTATCTCTTGAGGTTCTTGATTTCGAAGATACCCTACATTTGATTGATTTATGTGATCATAACAAGCCATGTATCTCTTGAGGTTCTTGATTTCGAAGATACCCTACATTTGATTGATTTATGTGATCATAACAAGCCATGTATCTCTTGAGGTTCTTGATTTCGAAGATACCCTACATTTGATTGATTTATGTGATCATAACAAGCCATGTATCTCTTGAGGTTCTTGATTTCGAAGATACCCTACATTTGATTGATTTATGTGATCATAACAAGCCATGTATCTCTTGAGGTTCTTGATTTCGAAGATACCCTACATTTGATTGATTTATGTGATCATAACAAGCCATGTATCTCTTGAGGTTCTTGATTCGAAGATACTCTACATTTGATTGATTTATGTGATCATAACAAGCCATGTATCTCTTGAGGGTTCTTGATTTCGAAGATACCCTACATTTGATTGATTTATGTGATCATAACAAGCCATGTATCTCTTGAGGTTCTTGATTTCGAAGATACCCTACATTTGATTGATTTATGTGATCATAACAAGCCATGTATCTCTTGAGGTTCTTGATTTCGAAGATACCCTACATTGATTGATTTATGTGATCATAACAAGCCATGTATCTCTTGAGGTTCTTGATTTCGAAGATACCCTACATTTGATTGATTTATGTGATCATAACAAGCCATGCATCTCTTGAGGTTCTTGATTTCGAAGATACCCTACATTTGATTGATTTATGTGATCATAACAAGCCATGTATCTCTTGAGGTTCTTGATTTCGAAGATACCCTACATTTGATTGATTTATGTGATCATAACAAGCCATGTATCTCTTGAGGTTCTTGATTTCGAAGATACCCTACATTTGATTGATTTATGTGATCATAAAAAGCCATGTATCTCTTGAGGTTCTTGATTTCGAATATACCCTACATTTGATTGATTTATGTGATCATAACAAGCCATGTATCTCTTGAGTTTCAGTTTCCTTGTAACTTTCATCGGACGATGATCTACATGTACGTCTGCTCCCCTAGAAACGATGACGTCATGCAGTAAGTAGTCCAGTAAAGGACCAGTTTGCACGCGTTTAGGCGCAATGCCCTTGTAGTTTTTTTTTTTTTTGCGTATCCTTTACGGGAACGTTGCAGTCAACAACAGCATTTTTCAGCTACTGTTGATGTACTAGGCAAGTGTTACGTTCAGTAGTTTGCCATTGCTTACTGAACGACCGGCTCCCATAACAGCACGTTATAACACAACGCGACAAGGTCTGCTGCACAAATCGGTCGCAGCTGAGCTTCGAACGCCTGGTACCCGGCTCACGAACCCCGTTCGCAAGCCTTTAGCCACGGTAGTGGTAGACCCATATTTGTATAGACCAATCGGCACTCAGTGGGGGTGTGGCCATTATAATGCCGGACGCCTTGACTTCACACGACGTCGTGTAGACATGATCTAAACTTTTGTCGGTACAACAGATATAGTCATTATGATTTTATGTTCCGTGGTCAGGTGATGACCAAGTCCCACAAGAAACAAATGAATGCCGTACACTAATTAGAGAAATTAGACGTAGACAATCAAAATATTTTTGGACGCGTTAAAGGAAGAAATAAATTGGAGAACATGGTGACAACTGGCAAGACTGAGGGGGAAAGAACAAGGTGAAGGCAGAGAAGTAAATACCTGGGTGGTTTGACTATGTGGTATGGTCGAGACAGGAACGCACAGGTGATCTACGACTCTGGTAATCGTGTGAGATGACGAAACATGACAGCACACGCATATCGGTATGGCACATGATGATGACGGTCAGGTGAAGACCACGCTAATTTATGTATTTAAAAAAAAGTTTTAGATCCTTCACCCAAGAAGTATTGATTCTCTCTCTCTCTCTCTCTCTCTCTCTCTCTCTCTCTCTCTCTCTCTCTCTCTCTCTCTCTCTCTCTCTCTCTCTCTCTCTCTCTCTCTCTCTCTCTCTCTCCACACATACACATACTCCCCCCCACCACACACGTACCCCCCCCCCCCCCCCCCCCCCCCCCACACACACACACACACTGTGTCTCCAGCATTGAGACCAGGGTTGTTTACTCTGTCTTGGTCCTTCATGTATTGACTCTTCTGTCACGTACACAGACCAGCCCAACTATGGAGAGGTAGGCTGCAATTGAGTCGAGATAGAAAACAAATAAATGAACGTAAAATGTAATCAGGGATCTCGACAACAGTGGCCACTTCAAAAATCGAACGTGTTCGTAACTCATTTTGCGGGGGAAAAACGGAAATAAAATAATTTGTCTGACAATAAAACATTACATTAACACAAGACACGTTGTTGCTCTCTCTCTCTCTCTCTCTCTCTCTCTCTCTCTCTCTCCTCTCTCTCTCTCTCTCTCTCTCTCTCTCTCTCTCTCTCTCTCTCTCTCTCTCTCTCTCTCTCTCTCTCTCTCTTACCACCCCTCCCCCTGGGCTTGTCGACTTTGTCATATTTTACAGTACTTAGTTTCCAGCCCATATGCACGGTTTCCCCATTTATGGGCACACGTTGTCTTCCCTGTAAAAACACCGTACATAAAACTACCTCCTGTGTCACGAACCCACATATACAAATTATGTCCTGTCATACATATGTTATGCTCCCGCATGTACTAATGCCATTACTGCGTTCTAACAACCTATAAAACTAACACCTACAATACAAACACATAAAGGCCACACTGACTGAACTCTCACATTTATGTTATTGATTTAAAGGGCTGTAACAATAAACCTCCTGCCAGGTCATGCAAACATGCCACTCACCTTATCGTAACAATCAATATTCTTTTTTAATAGTTATTGTAAAACTCTCTTCTGCACTATATATATATATATATATATATATATATATATATATATATATATATATATATATATATATATATATATATATAGGCATTGTCCTTATTCGCGTTGCCTGCCTAATTATATATATATATATATAGATTGGACAGAGAAATTGAAATCAGATGTCAAAAAGCTAGTGCACTTACATATCAACTGTCACCCTTACTGAAGCATCCAAACATACCCATGTCGCAAAACCACAGATAATAAACAGCATATTCACACCAACCCTATGCTATCAATCTCAAACCTGGACTTTATCCAAATTACACCTTCGCAAAATCAACACCTGCGAAATGAGATGCCTGAGGAGAGCTGCCAACTTAACAATCCGAGACCGAGTAAGAAATGCTACTATCAGACAGACTGTGGGATCAACACCTTGTGCCACATTTATCGAAAGACAGAAGATCAAGTGGTTTGGCCATGTCGTTAGAATGCAACATCAGCAACTACCATCACTGGCCTTACATCAAAGATCATCTGCGACGAGACCACGAGGACGTCCAAGAAGAAAATGGATTGACGACATCAGAGACATTGTACAACCACACGGAATGACACTATCCAGTGCCGTCCACCGGGCGCTGGAACGCAAATTATTCCTCCCCACGACGCTTGACGGCAGAAGTGGAAGATGATGATGATGATGATGATGATGATGATGATATATATATATATATATATATATATATATATATATATATATATATATATATATATATATATATATATATATATATATATAATCAGGCAGGCAACGCGAATAAGGACAATCAGGAAAAGAAAAATGCACAATTTGCAACGTTAACAGATACATGGTTAGATTGCTACATGTTGGTTTGATATACAAATACATCACCAGGTGGCTTTGACATTAGGATGTTATCGTTGAGAATACCTGTAGATATTATTATTGTTATGGAGAGGTGAATTTTTTATACGAAGTGTTAGGTTTATGTTTGTATTTTCTATAGTAAGAGAACTCGGAAATTGTAATGGGAAAATGAAATGGTTGGGGAAATCAATGTAAAAGGCACACGAGCAAGATGTTAATCACCACTAGATTGACTGAATAATCGACCAATAAACTGTCATACTGAAAACAATAAACCACCTGGGTGTAGGTAGACGCGAACGAACAACTGTGTCAAACGTGCATGTTGCACAGACGTGAAATTAACATCTCAAGAAAGAGATCGTAAATTCTTGAAAATCGCGTTATTTTCCTGTTAGGATCACATTCGCCGCATGGCCTAAATGTCCAACAGTTTCTTCTAATAAATATTTCTTCTAGTTATCCCTCACTCGTCTGCCAATACCCCCTACTCTGTCTGTTATCTCTCTCCTTTCTTTCTGTGTGCCTATTCCACTCACCCCTTTACTATAGACATTGACCTTCCTCCACCCTTATTCCTTCCATTTCACTTTCTGTCAGCTGACCACCGGAGCACGTGGCACTCCGTTTGAACTTTGTGTTCGAGGATTCTGTTTGATTTTTTTTTAGCCCTAGTATTCAGACGACTCCAGCACGTTTGCTACGTGACTTCTTTGTGTTTCAGTGTCTTGTCGTTTGTTTGTTGACGAAATTCATTTTGTCACTTGTGATTGTGTTCTGCTATAGCTGACCCATTCAACTTACCGTTTTTGTTGTTTTGTTTATGTAGCAGGTCCTTTGCAGAGCGTCGATCTCACCCCGGGCTTCTGGAAAGTCTCTTTACTTTTCGCCATTACCCCTGCTACATGATTTTTCATGCCAGAGGTGTCTTTAATGACCTGTGGTCACATTCGCTTTGATCAAATGCCGCGTCTTCTTCCTGATGTCATGCCTTCCTTTGCTGTTCTTCCTAGGTCATTGTGAAATAGAATATTGTGAGATGAGAATGTATCTCACGTGTATGCCTAGTTCATCAGGAACCTTGTCTGCTTGTACTGCCATCGACACCTTAAAAAAAAAAAAAAATTATTTTTTAAAACGAACATTTTTAAATTTCCGTATTATATTCAGGTGGTACACGACTAACATATTGGTCGGGTCGCCTTTATACTTTTTGTTTTCAGCGTTATCTTGAAATCTGCGACACGTAGTTTATGACCCCTCTCGCAGTCTGCATAGAAGTTGCGTTGTGTCTTTGTGGGTGATATACATGACCTTCATTTTTGTAGTATTAAAGTATAATACCTTTGACTCCTACAAATATATTGATCAACATTCTGGTGAGGCCTAAGTGTAGAACATTCACGATTGTTTCCTTAATAGGATATTTGTAATTAAAAGGTTGTTTTCTATGTACAATTCGGTAAATCCAATCGCACTTGTCATTTTACATGCGGGTGCCGATCGACTTACATCGACAAAACTGAGAGGCAATTTAATAACAGGCTGGTCGAACACATACCCATTTGGTTCGATATAATCATAAACAAAGGCTCTAGTAACTTGGTACAGCCTACATACCACAAATCTCCTACGTCACCGATTGGAGGGCATATTTTAGAAATCAGTAACGTGATTGATAGGGACAATGCTTTTCGTGTGTTGTTTAACACACAAAATGGTCGCATGATAAAGATGGCAGATGAATTTGCAATTAATTTACAAAAGTCAACATTGTGCAAACATAAAGACATGATAATCAGTTTTAAATTATCGTGGTAGGAATTAACATTACTATGTGAATATGTGTGGTGTCTATTTTAGCTTGTATAATTTATCTTATTATTTTAATATATGTTGTGAGATTTCTGCAGTAAGTACCTGACGAGATGCAGCGACATCTTCTTCTTCTTCTTCTTCTTCTTCTTCTTCTTCTTCTCTTCTTCTTCTTCTTCTTCTTCTTCTTCTTCTTCTTCTTCTTCTTCTTCTTCTTCTTCTTCTTCTTCTTCTTCTTCTTCTTCTTCTTCTTCTTCTTCTTCTTCTTCTTCTTCTTCTTCTTCTTCTTCAGCGTTCCGAGCCATTGAGGTTCTTTGCTGCAGATACAATCCGTCTCCATTCGTCTCTCTGGTTGACCTTCTCTTGCCAGTCGTTGATTCCAAGTGCTTGTAGGTCTGTATATATATTATCTCTCCACCGTCTTCTTGGTCTACCTCGGGGTCTACGGTCATTTATTTCCTGAGTGTAAGCGAGTTTTGTTTCCCTATTATCTTCCATTCTTTCTATATGCCCCAGCCATTGTAGTCTATTAGCCTTCATGATACCAGTGATTAGCGGGGACTTAAAAGATCATAAATGTCTTTGTTACTTCTTCTTTTCCACTCTCCACTTTGTGTAGCCCTAATGGGTACAAAGATGCGTCTTAAAACTTTGTTCTCAAAGGTTTGTAGCAAGGCTTCGTCTCCTTTCGTTGTACTCCAGGTTTCAGAGCCATACAGCACAACTGGTCTGATCAGTGTTTTGTATATTATGATCTTGGTGTTACGAGATAGCGCCTTTAATTTTAGTAGATGTTGTAGTGCATAGTATATCTTATTTCCAGAATTTATTCTAGTTTGTATTTCTTCCCTTATGATGTTAGAGCAGTTGAAGATTGTACCCAGGTATTTGTATGTTTCCGTTCTTTTAATGGTCATATTATCTATTTGTATGTGGCCAGAGTTTATAGCCATTTGTTCTCTTGAAATTACCATATATTCTGTCTTATCTTGGTTGATAACCAGCCCAATCTGTTGGGCTTTTTCCTTTAAGTGAGTCAATATTTCCAATGTCTTTTGTTCATTTTCCCCTATAATATATATGTCATCTGCATAACCAAGCAGCTTGGATGTTCCTCCAATATCACATTCCTCCTTTACCCTCCTTACAACTTTCTCTAGAGCCAGAGTAACGGCGATAGTGCATCACCCTGTTTCAAGCCAGATGTTATTTGGAAAGGGTCTGATTTCCTGCCTTTATATGTTACTATATTATAAGTATCTTCCATGCATAGTCTGGTCATGTTGATTATCTTCCTTGGTATTCCAAATTCCCGCATAGCATTCCATAGACTATTCCTATGGACACTATCATAAGCCTTTTTAAAATCCACAAAAATGTTATGGACATATGCCAGACAAAAAAAATCGTGCAATCTATTGTTTGTGTTTTCGTTATTTAAAGTTCGCTTGTTTCTCAAATTTCTTATTTCTATACCTATATCGAAATGGCCTCCTACCTTTTCTTATTTTTTCGTCCTTTCAACTCCAACGTTCGCCTTAAATTCCCACATGGTTATGACGATGTCTCTCTCTTTAAAAAAAAGTTTCCCCCGAATATCTCTTATAAACTACTGTAACATTCCCGAACAACATTATCTGCTGTTGTAGTTATAACTACTTAAACGCGTACTTTATCATATATGAAAAAAAAAGTAAAAAATAAATTCATAACTGACGAGTTCAAAACAGAAAGATCATACAACTTAGTTATCTCAATATGGAAAGGAAGATGATTAAAGCTCGCATCGCTAAAGCAAGAGTTGATAACAAGTGCATCCAGTCGGACATGAACAGGCGGCGCATAACAATTAAATATATTGATCAAGCATTTCCTGAAGCATCTTGGACACATTCCTACACTTATATCTCGGCCATTAAAGCATCTGAAATTGATGGAATAGGCGTTCATATTAAATTGTAAAAATGACATACATTCTGAATCAATCGCCACAGGCAAATTCCGCAATAATTTGAAGGCTGAATTAGAAGCACAGAAACGAGCAGCAGAAATACTTATTCAGAACAAATCAAGCGGTATGAGACCAATTGTGATGTTTACTGATGCGCTGTCATTAACAACTGCCCGACAAAACACTCAACCAGGAGTGCTAAATGATGCAATTCTCTCCCTTACAAAACGTGGTTATAGGTTTCAACGAATGCTCGATTCAATATAAATGAGTACACTGCGACATTGCGAGCAACGGGAAGCAAATCATCTTGCAAGACTGGTCGGATCTCTATAACAAAATAATGTACACACAGTTTATGATCGTCAAAGCTTCTATAAAAACTTCTTTCTAGAAAAATAAACAAAATACCTCTCTGAGGACATGAAACATGATGCTTATCATCAACTTTCAAAGCAAGGTTAGGATTAATATTTCTATTTAAACAGGATACAACAGACTAGACATACTTGTATGTCATATGTCGAATATTGCTTAGTCTCACTGTTTACGTGGCGTCTTATGACGTCAGTTCTTACTACAGCCCTGCACAACTTACAGTTATCAGTTATCAGTTGGGATATCTTCATTGCACTCCGGACAGGTCCATAGGTGCTCAGATCCTCCCCCCCTCCCAGCATATGCATCAGCGTCCGGTGGTTAATAGTGCCAGTTCTGTGTTGGTTGATGAGGCACCTCGTTTTCCCAATGTACCTCTCGCGCTTGGCCGTGCCGATTCTTACTCCCAAGTCTTTCATCCTGGACAGCGATGTGGATTCACTGACGTCAAAGTCCTCTGTTCTCACCATATCTTTAAGGGTGTTAATAACATCGGCACGATCCATGGGCTGGCCATTTACAGGGAGTGCAGAGCCAGCCAGTTTATCAGCTCGTTCATTTCCCTCGACTCCCGCATATCCCGGGACGAAGATAAAGGTGACTTTACGGACAACAGACTTCCGCAGCGACTCAGTCCACTGTCTGCGTACAGCTCCAGCTTCGACCTTCTGAATCATGCTCATTGAATCACTTAGTACACACACGTTGGTATAATGCTGTGATTCCAGCCAAACGAAAGCCTGTGTAACTGACATCACCTCCATCGTCATGCTCGTGGTCATAAAGTGGGCACCACCGGATTCGTGAACGGTTCGGCCCGCTGAACGGGCTGTAAATGCCCACGCACTTCTCTGCTGCTTTACAACAGATCCATTTGTATAGATGAGCACTTCGAGGCTATCTGAGTGTTCATAGATGAGCGCGTTGACCTTTGCATTGACAGCGACAGGGTTCTGATCTCTGCACCGTCTGTCGAGTGTGATAATGCACGAGAAAGTGCACTTAAAAGCCGGAGGCACCGGCACACATTCCTTGCCGGGGTTGATACTGGTAAGACTGCAGACCTGTCTGACGACATCTTCCGCCCGACCCATCCATGATTTGCCCCTCTTTAGCCTGTTACCCTTTTCTCTGAATATAGCATCATGCAGAGGGTGCTGCTCATCCACACTTATTTTTAAGTATGCACGAGCTCTCCAGATCTTGATCCTGTGTTCCATTGTCGGGAAGTCAAGGAGGTATCTCATCGCTACACAGCTGGTGTCTCTCGTGCAACCCAAAATGATGCTCATGGCTTCGTTGTGTACCTTTTCAAGTCTTCCAATCTGTGTAGGGCTGACAGTGAGGATGGCCAGGGCATACTCGATGAGTGAAAGCAGCAGTCCTTGGAACAGAAGTATTAGCAGTCTTTACTCGATATTGGCAGTCGCCATGACTCTCATTGATGACAAACCTTTTCGAGCTTTCGTTATGACGTTATGTCTGAAGGACAGGCTACGATCAAGCCTCACGCCAAGATATGTCATTGACTGGGTTCTACTCAAAATGCTCCCATCCATTCATACTGCCGGCAGGTCTATGTTCACTATATGGTTGTTTAGGGAGAACCATGTAACCGATCCCTTTGCAGGGTTGACAAGGGCGCCGGCATCAGCACACCATGAGGAAATTCGATCTAGTTCGCCCTGCATATCATTTGCAACCGACTGTCTATCTCGACCCTGTCGATACACGAGGATGTCGTCAACGAATGGCAGAGTCCTACCCCTCCCGTCCAACTGTTGTTCAGTGATCATCACCGTATACACTTTGAATAGTACTGGTGACAGTGGTGAACCCTGCGCAATCCTGAACATATCATTATCTGCTCAGAAGACCAACTCCCGCATCTTAGCACCACCTCCTTTGGAGCAGAACTGCAGCTATCCATCGTATAAGGTGAGGGTACACTTTCAGACTGAGGAGGGTTTGCATCAAGTGCTCGAATGATACTCTATTGTATGCGTCCTCTAAGTCTATGACGGCCGCACATGTCTCTTCTCTGACCTGAAATCCGTCGTAGACATCTTGAGCAAAGACCGCCGCATTCAGCCATGACTCTTTGTTATATCTGTATCCTCCAAGTGTGGGCGGGAAGCAGCCGAGTTTTTCAAAGTCAGAAGCAAGTCTGTGTGCTACAAATTTATCCAGTAGCTTGCCAGCAGTGTTCTGCATCGTAATGATTCTGTAGCAGCTTATCTTGGAATGGTCTTTGTTCGGTTTTGGCAGCGGCAGCAAGTAGCTGTGTAGCCATTCCTCTTTGATCTGACCCCTCTGAATACTGGTGGTGAATTCTCTGGCCAGTTCTTCCATGTCATCATCTGACATCATCAGTAGGTCACCATATCGGATGCCAACTTACTGTAATGATCGTAAACAAATGCGATGTTAGCCATCACATTTCGACCTACAACATTATACGGAACCTGAAACGAACTACATCTCTTATTTGCAGTGGTTAACGTGGCGGTCAGAGTGGCGAAGGGGATGAGAAGATGGCCCAACCGGAGCAGCCAAGGTTAGTTACTATAGCGTGTAGTGGTCGCCGGATGTACTCAAGTCATTGAAGACTGCCTTACTCCACAAGTAAATTACATTTCACTGTGATCTCCTCCACATTTGCCTCCTACGCAACCTACTGCCGCACTGCTTGTTCTTCAAAATTACCATGGTGACCGTAGTTGTCACTGTCATCAATACTATTGACAAAGGTTATCATCATCAGGTTACAGGTAAACATTCATGCTGCGGCCACTGTGCGTTAATGACGTAAAGAAAGCAGGTGCAGTATTGGACTTCTGATTGACTCTAGAGAAAGTCTCAGAGCTATGTGCCTTTCCATACATATGTGAGCCTGAGACAAATAGTGGTATTGATTCACACTCACTTAAGACCAGATGAACAGTGTACACACTAGAACACAAAGCGAGGAAAAGATTATAAGTATGTTAGTTAGTTAGTTGCATATTCTTTACAGGACGACGCAGTCAACACCAGCATTTGTTGCTTTTGTGATCTCTTGGCAAGTTTACGTCCAGTAGTTTGCCATTTCTTTCTGAACGACTTGCATCCATACCATTACGTAAAAAAACCAACGCAAGGAGGTTGCTGCCAAATCGCCCGCAGCTGTGTTTCAAACTGGGGTATGCTGCTTTACGAACTGCGTCCGTAACCACTTCGCCACTGAGCCTTCTTACAAGTATGTAAACGGCTGTATATCTGAGCTCTTTCTTATGGCTAGAAACAGAATGACACATTTTATAGCAAGGAAATAGAAATGTGACCAGCAATGTGTCATTATTTTAACCATGAATTTAACACACTATCAGCGGCAGAGCGTATATGTTTTCATGTATTGTTGATATGAAACACCTTGCTCCTATCAGCGACAGAGCGTATATGATTTCATGTATTGTTGATATGAAACACCTTGCTCCTTCAAATGGCATTAATGTTTTTGTTGTTGTTGGTCTCTTCTCCACCTCCTCCTCATCCTTCTTCTCTGTCGTCTTCTTCTTCGCCACTATAGACAAGAAGTGCTCCGTCATGACCTGGATGTATATTTTTAGTTCCATAATGACGTAATGGCAGCAGCGCTAGCGCAGCGACCAGCACGCCTGACTCCTGACCTGGTGGTATTCCAATTCCCAAATCAGGGAATTAAAAAAAATATTGACCTGGACTCCCAGGTCGACCCAGCTTAAAATGGGTACTAGGATATGTTCCGGGAGGTAAAGGTAATCGACGTGATATTGACCACATCAGCCACGAGTGCTGGTTGGTCTTTAAGCGCATGAGAATAACACCATATATCCAATACATCTCGTGACGTGGAAATTGTGTCTGTAAATGCTAATCACTACATTTGTTTTGTGCTCTTGATACGAAATTACTAGTTGCCTTTAAACAAACAAACGTTTGTTCGTTTTGAACTCAAGCGTAGTCCATACACGTGCTACTAATTCTAGTGCACTGGACTGATGTTTGCTGGTGATTCAGCTTTCCATATTACCAATGTTCCTCGCCATCAGGAGAACCCTCTCCCATGCTTGAGGTACTTGTAATATACGTCTCTAAGACAATGACAAGAAGTCAATATTTTAGTGCAACTGACCGGCGTAAGGGTTGAACCGTCACATCTGCAGCAGCACACCGAAAATGCAAGAGTGAGCGCTTTTATCTATGCAGTCATGATGGCTTTCAAGTTGTTGTATGTAGCATTTATGTGTGAAACTTATATCATAGGCATATTTTGCAGCATTTGTATGTGAAACTTTTATCATAGTATATGATTTAGCATTTGTATGTGTAACTTATATCATCAGCATATGTTGTCTTCTAGAAGATCGACTGTAGCATTTGTATGTGGAACTTATATCATAGGCATGAGTTGTAGCATTTGTATGTGAAACTTATGTCATAGATATATTTTGTAGCATTTGTATGTGAAGCTTGTATCATAGGCATATGCCGGTCTCTCTGGTCTAGAGTTACACGACTTTCTTCGTAATCCCGTACTCTTGTGAGTAACGTGACGTCCGCGAGAATTGGTAGCGGTTCTATCCGCGTCAGTAACTTACGGGGTATGTGAGCAGGTCATTCAGAAAACAATGGCAAACTACTGAACGTAATCTTGCCAAGAAATCAACAGTCAGTTGAAAGATGCTGATGTTGACAGCGATTTCCTGTAAAGGATATGCGAAAAAAAAATATATTTAGCATTTGTATGTGAAAAGTTTATCACAGGCATATGTTTTAGCATTTGTATGTGAAACTTATATTATAGGCATGTACTGTAGCATTTGTATATGAAATTTATATCATCAGCAAATGTTGCCTTCTAGAAGATCGACTGCTGCATTTGTATGTGAAACCTATATCATAGGCGTATGTTGTGTTTGCATGTGAAATTTATATCACAGGCATATGTTGTCTTCTAGAAGATCGACTGTGCCATTTGTATGTGGACCTTATATCAAAGGTATATGTTGTAGCATTTTTATGTGAAATTTATATCATAGGCATATGTTGTAGCATTTGTATGTGAAACTTATATCATCGGCATATGTTGTTTTAGAAGATCGACTCTAGCGTTTGCATGTGAAACCTATATCATAGGCATATATTGTCTTTTAGAAGATCGACTGCAGCATTTGTATGTGAAACCTATATCACAGGCGTATGTTGTATTATTTGTATGTGAAACCTATATCATAGGCATATGTTGTTTTCTAGAAGATCGACTGCAGTACTTACACCTGTTTATGTTAATAAGCTGGCATACCCAAGACCAGAATTCTTTTGAACTTTTGGAAATCAGGTTGCCCGTGGATGTTGTGTATTTTTAGCCAGTAATACCCTATTCTTGTCACGTTCCCTGACGAGTAATAATTAAGGTGACCTTACCGTGCGTTTATCAAAAGGTCAAGTCTTTGGATTGTCGAAATTCCGCAGGCCCAGGAGAATACTGCTTAAATATTGTCAAATTTAGCTCTCAGTTCAAGAAAAAAATTCTGTCAACTACATGTGCAGGCTGCCGACACTTCTGACATAACCTTCGAATATTGAGACATTGGTGAAAGAAGTTCTAGGTCGACACTGACGCTGATGTTCCTTCCTGGCTGGATGCTGAAATTGGCCAGAAGTAAGCAAGTTAAACCGAGTCGCTGATGTTCCTTGCTGGCTGGATGCTGAAATTGGCCAGAAGTAAGCAAGTTAAACCGAGTCGTTGATGTTCCTTGCTGGCTGGGTGCTGAAATTGGCCAGAAGTAAGCAAGTTAAACCGAGTCGCTGATGTTCCTTGCTGGCTAGATGCTGAAATTGGCCAGACGGAAGCAAGTTAAACTTAGTCGCTGATGTTCCTTGCTGGCTAGATGCTGAAATTGGCCAGACGTAAGCAAGTTAAACCGAGTCCGTCTCCCCGGAGAAGGGGTTAACGACTTTCTCAGTAATCCCGTATATCCACGTGAGGAACACAGCTGCGTGAAATTCGGCAGCGGATCGCGTCGAATTGGTTACTAATGAGGTATTCGAGCCGGTCGCTCATAAAGCAATGGCAAACTACTGAGCGTAATCTTGCCAAGAACATCAACAACAGCTGAAAAATGCTGGTGTTGACTGCAACTTCCTGTAAGGGATATGAACCTTTAAAAAAAACGCAAGTTAAACCGAGTCGCTGATGTTCCTTGCTGGCTACATGAGGAGTCCAGTCAGATACAGACCTGTTTAAGTGAGTGACTGATGTTTCTTTTTGACAGCGAGAGAAAGTTCCCTGGGCATAGACGGGATTTCCAGATATAGAAGCCTATTTGCCAGAAGGAGTAAACAGGAGCATCACCCGCTAATTCAGGAACGACTTTAGTTACTTGATATAGATATAATATTGTAATGCTGAATGGCGATGTAATGAAATGTGTAGTCATCTGGGGGCTGCAGGACATGTAGTAATGTTTATCTCACAGAGATACATGTTGGTAGAGATTATCGTATAAAAGGTTGTATTGTCAGATATTGGCAAACTCAGTAACATAAGAAATGAGTTGAGTTTAGCCAAGAACCGTCATCACAGAACTCGGGATATTCCCATACGGTTTGGTCCTCATCTTCAACAGTCAGTGAAGAGTCCAATACTAGTGGTACCAGCAGCAGTCTGAATATGTTTCCGTCTGGCCTTTGCTTGGAGTACTGATTGTCGGCCAGATCCTCCAGTTACATAAGAGATGATTGTTACAGGAAATGGTCGAAGTGGGTCATGTGCTGAAACGGTGACGAGATAGAAATAGAATCTGCCATGAGGAGGAGCTGTGGTAGCGTAGCGGCTGGAAGCCCGTCTACCATACCGGTGGTCCTAGGTTCGATCAGTGTCGGAGCGGTTTGAAGTTGTAAAATTGCCCGGGGCTCCCATATCGACCCAGCCTAAAATTATTGCCAGAAATATCTTTGGACGTACAGACGGCCGGTGTGATAGCGACTTCATCAGCCACTGAGTCTGCCCAATGATGGGTCTGCCTCTATATGTCCAGTGCACCTTAGGCGTGTAAATGGGGACCTTTATTTGTGTATTACGATATCCGAGTGATGTGTGTTATGTTGGATGTGTGTTATGCCGGAAGTAAGTGTTATGCTGGAAGTATGTGTTATGATGGAAGTATGTGTTATAAGACATGTGTACCATGTAAGGATCAATTGCTGAGGGACATAAGTAATGTGCCACACCTGACCAACAATAATGGCTTGACGTGGTCAGTGTTTTACGTGAGAAATAATTATCCCAGGACATGAGTGTTATGCGTCATGTCATAAGAAATTATTCTAAGATGCGAAGATTTATTGGTTGATACTTAAAAAAATACTTTATAACAGGAGTTAGTTTTATGACACGAGGTAATTGTTGGTCTCATGGCGAGAGCACGATACGCGTGTACGATAGCATGTGAATTGGTGAGCCTTTGTTTTGAAACTGTGTCATTATCTTCTAGTTGTAACGGTTGTTAGTTCATTAGACGCGGTTATTACGTCTGAACTCAGGTTTAGCAGTTGCCATACGACTGGAGTTATACAGTTGATGAAACTTGTTCTGTAAAACATACGCCTGGAAGACCTGTTGCTGCTGATACATACACTGCTGTGTTGTGTATCATGTATCGTATGAAGTAAGAGACATTGGTGCTGTCTATTTGGTGTGAAACAGTTCATGGTTGGTGTCTAACAGTCAGCATTTACTAGGGGAATCATATCAGTTTTCATGGGTCTAAGACAGGGTACAGTCTAGTATTGATCGTGATAAGAATGCATATTGAACGTGAATACGGCTTGCGATGCTTTTGGATACGATTTCACACTATAAATGTGTACAGAATGATATACAGATGCCTATAGAATGCGAGAGTAGTCCAGTTCATGTGACAGGAAACTGAGGTTCATCAAAATATCACA
This sequence comes from Cepaea nemoralis, assembly GCA_014155875.1. Lineage (NCBI taxonomy): Eukaryota > Metazoa > Mollusca > Gastropoda > Stylommatophora > Helicidae > Cepaea > Cepaea nemoralis. The sequence goes on from JACEFZ010005737.1 coordinate 666,168, forward strand.
CTGCAGAAGGTGAGCTTGGATATTGTTGAACTTCACTAGAAAGTTTCACAAGTAATCCGTAAATGGATGGGTGGGTAAAGTCTTAGTTAGTTAGTCTTTCCTCTTGAGCCTAAGGCGGCGCATAGGGCAGAAGTCCTGTCTCTCCATGCCTGGCGGTTCGCTGCTATCTGTTGTAGATCTTGGATATTTACTTGGCCGTTGAATGAGCCTTCTCTAATGATGGTTCTACGCAGGGTCTCTCTTGGTCTTCCCCGTTTTCTTTTCCCTACTGGTGACCATATGAGGGCTTGGTAGGGGAGTCTTGACTTGTCCATTCTGAGTACATGGCCGATGTAGTTCCAACGGCGTCTTCTTATGAAATTGGATACTGTATCTTGCTGGGTAAAGTCTAGGGCCAGAGTTTTCCTGTCCTTACATCAAGCTCGCACGCATGTACTGTAACTACCATGGACAAGTAAAGGAGGCCCCGCAGAAGACCTACATACATGTTTCCACCATGAAAATGTCCGAAAAAGTCAAAATCCCAATAAGTGTTTAGAGAGTTAAGAATATAAGTAATAGAGCTAAGACAGCGTTTAGTAGGAGGACACCAGACAGGAGAGACACCAGCGCTATAAATAGCTTCACAACGGGACACACTTGTGTCAACCAAGGGAGCATCAAGTACAACTGAGCGAGGGTTTCCCCAAGACATTGGGAAACTCGCCTTTACGAGTAACCGTGGAATACCAGGTTACTCGAGTGAACTGGTCAGCGTGCTGGGACACTATGCACGCAAGACTCGCCAGCGCAGGGAGGATACAGCGTCCGTGTTTGAACACGAAATGAGTAGCGTGAGGACAGACCAGGACTGAGACGACTAGAGAGTAGACGTGTTCCTTACGAATGCTATAAGTTTCTAGACAATAGTGATTGTTAGGCTTTAGATTTCATTCAGTGATTAATAGTATCATTATCACCACTTCATTGCATCTATGTAACGTACCATGTTGTTTATTGTCAATGAAGTATTCCGCTCGCAGAGCTTGTTTATGATCAGCTCTAAATAAATTGCATTCCTTTTGCAAATGACACGAGTTATTATTTCGTGTGGTGCAAAAGTAGGGGAGTCCTGAAAGACCTGTCGCAAGCAAGTTGCTGACAGGCAGGAACCCAATTGGTGTCAGAAGTCCCTGAACCAACATCAACAGGCAATTGGCACCAGGCACCATTCGACATTATTTCTGTGTTAAAATAGCTAAAACTAATGTAAATTATTTTGCATACAATGGCAGAAATAATTTTGTTTTGTGAATAACGTGAGTAATTAACACCATTACTACGTGATAATTAATATCATACCATTTGTGGAGCTTGAACCACAATGAAGGAAGTTTAAGTACAAGTGTGTTATTCTACGAAAATTTAGGAAAGTGTGTTATTCTACTGAAAGTAATGAAAATGTATACAAATATGAATTTAAATTATCAAGCAAACCATCGTGTACATTTCATTTTGTGTGATACAGCCATTAATGTCACCATTCATCATATTCAGTTAGATATTTGTGCAAAATAAGTTCTTTTTGTACAAAGTAAATATATTAGCTACTGAACGGAAGCCTTAGAACGTAGTTATACCAAACAAGATAGAAAGTGAAGACAAGACGACATTGACTGTCATATGACGAATCATCTTACGAATCATGACAATCATTCAGACTATCATAACATTCATTCATTAACATCATTTATCATTATCTAAATCACATTTTTCATTCATCAGCCGCATGAAATATAAACATGTATTTACAGCATATGCATGTTTCTAAAGTATTGATGCTCTACTAAACAGAAGCATCCGTTCTGTTCTCAAGTCGATCATTTTTGAGTGTCGGGAAGACAGCGGTGGAACATCCCAAGGGCCGTATTTTCCGAAGAATTAGATGAGTATATTTTCGAAATATTTTGATATCCACTATGTTAATCATGCATCTTTTTTTTTCCAGCGAAAATGTAAATAACTAACACATAACTACAAACCATTGTGTAAAACTACTGTGATATCATTTTGAAGTAACATAAAGCCACAAAATGGCATCATTAAATGATTGTATCCAGGCGGGCAAAGAAATGGGCCACACTGGAGACAAATTAGAAAAATGGGTAGAGCAAAAATACAAAGAAGAATTAGCTCGACAGAAGGAAGAAACAGAGAAGAAAGCTGCTCTAGAGAGAGAGACGAAAGAGCATTAGAAAGACAACATCAAAAAGAGATGAAAGAAGTCGAGGAAGCCACCAAACAGAAACAGCTAGATTTAGATCATGCCACCAAACAGAAACAGCTAGATTTAGATCATGCCAACAAACAAGCAGAGGAAGCCACCAAACAGAAGCAGATACAGGTAGATTCAGAAACTAAATTAAAGATGAAGGAAATGGAGGTAGATTCAAACATACAGATAGCCTCTAGCAAACAAAAGAGCCAAGAAGAACAGAATAAGTTTAGTAAATATAAAGGCCTGATCAAACCATATAGCGTAGGGGATTCCATCTCAGCATGGACTGAGAATATAGAGTTTCAACTTAAGACTCAGAAAATACCATTGGAGGACTGGGCAATGATCTACATGAGAAATCTCAGTGGGGAGCCATTAAAGGTTATAGAATCAATACCTACAGAACTAAGGAACAATTATCAGTACATTCACGATAGGATCATGCAACACTTTCTTCTAGATGCCACTGGGTACCAAATTCAGTTCTCCCAAATAAAGCCAAAGGCAACTGAAACCTTCCTAGATTACATCTCTAACGTGCAAAGCACATTTAATAAATGGACTAGGGCGGCGAAAGTGGGCAAAAACTTTGATAAATTACAAGATCTTATGGTAATGGACAAGGTGATATCCACCGTCCCTACCCCTTTTGCGAAGTTTCTACAACAATCAGATATTGAATCCATTGAGCAACTAGAAAAGCGGGGGTCGGCATATTTTTCTTCTAATCGTGACATATTTAAGTCCACAACACATGATACAGAGATCACTGCTTTTGCAAAGAATGTACCTAGTAGATCTTACAATCAGAAAGAGTATCACAAGAAAGACAAACCGTACCAGAAGCCACCTCGATGTGGATATTGTATTTTGTTTCATCCTAGCTAATCTATGTGCGATAAGAACCCAGCATATCCCTCACACTTAGAAACAGTGTTAAAGAAGCAAGAAAGTAGAAGAACTTCATTTAAACGTGCTGTTAAATGTTACTTTTGTTCCAGCTATGGCCACTATAGTAATAAATGTCTTGGTAGGCAACGAATGAAGGCAAATAATGCTGCACTCATCGATACGTCATCAGACGATGATAGTGAAATTGACTCGGAACTTGTAAATGTATTACCAGCGAGTGAATGTGAAAGTGTGGCAGTAGTTACTGACATATTAGACTTTAAGAAATGTAACACATGTCACCAGTTTCATGCGGATGGTAAATTGAAATGTGGGCACGTCATACCATCCTCCAATGAAGATGCTAACGCAGCTAGTGCCTCCAGAGGTAAACTGAAGTTCTACGATGCACTGGTCAATGATCAACCATGCCATTGTTTACTCGATAGCGGCAGCACTTTACTTGGTTTAAGAAAAGAACTGGTCAGACCAGAAGATTACACGGGTGAATTTGTCAAATGCCGTACTTTCTCTGGAACCATTGAGAAATACCCACTGGCAAAAGCGCATATTAATACCCCGTTCCTTACCGGCACATTTACTTGCGCAATCCTGCAAGATCCCTGTACGGATCTGATTTTAGGCTGTCTAGATTCATTGAAACAATGTACAGACGACGACATAATAGCCTGGAAACATACAAACATGGCTAATGCTGTAACAAGGTCAGATACGCAAACACACTATACTGACTTACAAAATGAGATGTTACAGCTGTTAACACCCAGCGGTGCCGATACCAACACTACTCGACAGAAATTTATCGAGGCACAAAGCACCGACCAAACTATCGCACCTTATTTTAAATTGTTAGGTGAGCGAGCGAAAGTGACTAAAAATGCATCTTGGTATTTTAGAAAACACAACGGAATTCTCATGCGTTATTACACAAATAATAACCATGAAATTCAGCAAACGGTGTTACCTTTAACATACCGACAAAATGTGCTAAAGATCGCACATGAGTCACCGTTTGCTGGACATTTGGCCTATGACAAAACCAGAGCCAGAATTTTGTCACACTTCTACTGGCCTAAATTCTGTACTGATATAAAATTTTTCTGTCGTTCATGTACTATTTGTCAACATCTTGTACGAAAGGGAAAGCATGTGACGGCCGAAGTTCAACAGTCATTATTAGCATCTAGACCATTTGAGTGTGTAGCGGTCGATATTGTTGGATCCCTAAATCAGGTGTCAAGCAAAGGAAACCGATTCATACTTACTCTCGTGGATCTATGCACCAGGTGGATCGAAGCTATTCCACTAAAATACATCACCTCCAAAGATGTGGCAAATGTATTTTTGCACCTATTTTGTCGTTTTGGCTTCCCACGAACTATTCTATCGGATCGGGGAACGCAGTTTATTTCGGCTGCTACGCAAGCCTTAACAAAATTGTTAGGAATAGAGCAGCATTTCTGTACCCCGTATCACCCAATGAGCAACGGGATCATAGAACAAATTAACGGGGATCTCAAACACATGCTGGCTAAAGTAACAGCAGAAAACCCATCTGATTGGGACACACTATTGCCAGCAGTGCTATTTGCCGATAGAGAAATTCCGCACTCGAGTACGGGTTTCTCACCTTTTGAATTAGTGTATGGGGCGAACCCTCCAGGACCCCTAACAATTTACCATCAGCTAATTACTAGCTTACCAGAAAATCCAACAGCAGTAACACCGTATGAGATGGTAACAGAGACACGCGATAGAATAATGAAAGCGTGTGTAATAGCCAAGGCATCTTTGGAGAGGAAAGGACAGATGTACCGCGACTATGCAAATAAGGGTGCTAAAACTATACACCTTGAACCGAATCAGAAGGTTCTGCTTTTACTACCGGATAAACGTAATTTGTTACTAACATCGTGGCAAGGGCCATTCAACGTTGAACGTAAAATATCAGATGTCGATTATGAAATATCGATAAAGGGAAAATTAAAGATATTTCATATCAACATGCTGAAACCATACTTCTCACGACAAGAACTACAGACAGACGAACAAGATGCACCCACACCAAGTAATCGGACGACAGACGTACACAACACAACTACACTAGGTAGGGCTACGCATGACAACGACATCGCAAACACACTTAGCCAGGTAACAGCACACGCAGCTAGTACAACAACAGTACTGAACGAGACAGATGACGACGAAATAGAATTACCAGTCCCTACTGTAGACACGACTGGAACCATCGACAGCATAAAGATAGAAACCAAACTTACAGACGAGCAACGACGACAGATGATAGAATTAGTGACGGAGTACAGAGACATTTTCTCCGACATCCCAGGAAAGACAGACAGAATAGAACACTCCATTATTCTGACTGACAACACCCCAATCAAGTGTCGACCTTATTCCATCCCTCTAAATTATAGGGCTAATCTCGACAAAGAACTACTATCTCTTGAGTCGAGTGGAATAATTCAGAAATCTCAGTCAGAATATTCTTTCCCTATCGTCCTTGTCGCCAAAAAGGACTCAACTATTCGACTCTGCGTCGATTATCGCCGTTTAAACAAAATAACCAAAATTGATGCTGAACCAATCCCAGCATGCGAGGATTTGATCCTTGATATGTCTACATCTCGCATATTTAGCAAACTTGACCTCACGAAAGGTTATTGGCAAGGTCCCGATGCAAGAAAATTCAATTCCTTTAACAGCTTTCTCCACTCCTTTAGGTCTCTATGAGTGGCGATTTCTTCCTTTTGGCCTTCGTAATGCTCCAGCGACTTTCGTCCGTCTAACTAGGGATCTTCTCCACGGGGTGACCAATACTTCTACATACATAGATGACATATGTATTCATACTGAAGACTGGACATCACACCTACAGAAACTACGACATGTCTTCGACAGGTTGCGAGTATTCGGGCTTACAGTCAAGCCCACTAAAGTAGAGTTGGGCATGGAACAGATTGACTTCCTAGGGCATACCATCTGCAGAGGCCAACTCAGAACAGATGAAAGAATCGTGACCAAGATTCTAAATTTGACTATGCCAACGACCAAGAAACAGGTCCGAAGTCTACTTGGTCTTGTGAATTATTATAGTAAATTTATTCCCAATCTGGCGGAAATCACCAGTGTTTTTTCGAACATTTTGAAAGCTTCGGCTAAACTAAATGTGCAAGATGCAGGATTAATTAGTGCTCTATCAAAATTGAAACATTTATTCAGCGTTCCACCTATCCTGCGTTTGCCTAACCAAAATCTTACCTATTTTTTACGTACAGACGCAAGTGCTATCTCCATATCAGGGGTACTAGGACAGTTCTACGAAGGGAAGTTCCACCCAGTAATGTACGTAAGTCGTAAGATCAGCCCAGCTGAATCGAGATACTCAGCATCAGAATTGGAGGGCCTCAGCGTAATCTATTGTGTTAGAAAACTTCATAGGTTTTTGGCAGGAGCACAGTTTGTGATCGAAACCGACAATTCTCCGTTGTCTGTTATGCAGTCTGGCATTCCCCACAATAATAGGGTCTACAGATGGGCTTTGATACTGCAGAACTATGCATTTACCATCCAGCATTTAAAGGGGAGATTGAACTCTTTGGCAGACACTTTGAGTCGACCGTCAACCATTGAAATACCTGTTATACAGGAAGAGATCGACCAGAGATCACCAGAAACAGTGACACTGTAATTGCTAATTAGATCAGTGCCGTATGTGGTGAATAAGTTACACTGTAAGTGCGTTATCATCGCCAAGCTGATAAAACTGTGTAAGAGTAACAGTGCCATTAAGAGTGAAACGAACAGACGCATAAGTGATATGTATGCGGCGCTAACACATATATAAGCCGTATTAACAGTGAAGTGTTAGCTGTGAACCTTACATAAATTGGTAGGGAACTATATATTTATACACTATCCAGGAAGGAGAGCATATAAGACTTTGGCGAAATGAACTGTGATATGAGAATAGTCTACAAAGAACAGTGCTCCATCTTCACACCTGAAAGGACGACATTAGTTAGTGTAATTAGATATAGAAACGTAAATGTGATATGTATATAATAGTGTTTATGAACAGTACACATAACTTCATTTTTCTATGAATAATTGAAATGCAAAATGTTCAAGTACATATATAACTTTATTTATGTCATGTGATAGTTAGAAGTCACCATCATCTAGTTAATAACCCATTTAATTTAACACCAATAATAGAAATGCAATTGTTAGATAGTACTTTACCTTATCACCGCATAATCATACTCAGTTATAAATTCATTTAATTAAAATATCATTTCTAAACTAACCCAACCATTTAGAAATTAACATCATTTCATTTACCAATAACACTTTAAGGTAACTAACCCAATTTGCTTAAATGTAATTAATTAGTTAGATTATTTCCCTTAGGATAATTTAGAACAGCACACCAAATTACAGTAGTTAGTATTACAGGATCGGTAACAAACCATCCTCACAAACTTGTATATTTTGTATAGGCATGACACGTGCAAACAAATCGCACAGTCATTTGGCGTGAATACTTGTATAATTCAGCCAATCATTTAATGTAAATATGTAATGTTCATTTATTTGATGCTATGAACCATATTTTAATGACGATTGAATGTTTTAGCAAAGCGAGGGTATGAAATTGGATGAAAGATGTGTAAATGAGATGAGAGAATGTAGAAATTAGTAAACATTGAAAGAAAGAGAGAGAGAGAGAGAGAGAGAGAGAGAGAGAGAGAGAGAGAGAGAGAGAGAGAGAGAGAGAGAGAGAGAGAGAGAGAGAGAGAGAAGAAAGAGAGAAAGGTAGCGGCAGGTTTTTTGTTCGCCGCTTGAAACGTCTTGTTATGACTTGTCTGTGTCAATCTGTGTAACCAATGTGTTGGCAAGTTTGTATGTGTGTTACTGCTATACTTTAGTAGATTAGATAGGGCAAATACTTTGAGCATCTTGAAGCGGAGTTGTGGTCATAAATAAGAATAACAAACATTTGTAGCCACAATAAACCGATTTACGGCGCTCGAAGGAATACACACATCTAATATAGTAACGCATACACATGTTAGCGAGTTAAGTACACTGTAGTTTATTAGAAAACACGCAAACAAACAGGAAAACGAACACATAAAAGTTGCATACACGATTTGTTTCAAAGAACAGTAACTCAAATCAGGGGACACAATAACTTCTTAAAAACCTTAATGTAACATTGGGAAAATGTCTTCACAAGCGGAAGCGAGAAGGTGAAGAGTAGAAATTTATGTATATGGGTTGGAGTTGATACTATTGGGAACATGAACATTTAATCCTCATGTGTTGTACTCATAACAGAGTCAACTTGTATTGGGTTGTCATTTTGGGCAATATGAGGACAGGTCAAAAGACATAAGTCAACGGACAGAAGTCAGAAGACAGAGGGTCATAAGACGGAAGTCAGGACATAAGTCATAAGACAACGGTTCCGGATCAAAACAATTCCCAAGAAGATCTATAGCCAACGATACTGATACGATGGGCTACTCAATTAGCCGAGTGAAGAAATAGAACAGTGTGAGTAAGGGAAAAAGAGAGTTGGTTCTATCCCCAGAAGAGAGATTTACAACTTATTGGATCTTTGACAAAATTGGACAGCCAATTTTTTGTGTGACCATACAACGTGTTACAAGCATGAGTTAAAGGGTTGTAACACTACACAGAGGGGAGAGGAGCCTGTCAAAAATCCCAATAAGTGTTTAGAGAGTTAAGAATATAAGTAATAGAGCTAAGACAGAGTTAGTAGGAGGACACCAGACAGGAGAGACACCAGCGCTATAAATAGCTTCACAACGGGACACACTTGTGTCAACCAAGGGAGCATCGAGTACAACTGAGCGAAGGTTTCCCCAAGACATTGGGAAACTCGCCTCTACGAGTAACCGTGGAGTACCAGGTTACTCGAGTGAACTGGCCAGCGTGCTGGGACACTATGCACGCAAGACTCGCCAGCGCACGGAGGATACAGCGTCCGTGTTTGAACACGCAATTAGTAGCGTGAGGACAGACCACGACTGAGACGACTAGAGAGTAGACGTGTTCCTTACGAATGCTATAAGTTTCTAGACAATAGTGATTGTTAGGCTTTAGATTTCATTCAGTGATTAATAGTATCATTATCACCACTTCATTGCATCTATGTAACGTACCATGTTGTTTATTGGCAATGAAGTATTCCGCTCGCAGAGCTTGTTTATGATCAGCTCTAAATAAATTGCATTCCTTTTGCAAATGGCACGAGTTATTATTTCGTGTGGTGCAAAAGTAGGGGAGTCCTGAAAGACCTGTCGCAAGCAAGTTGCTGACAAACTACCATGGACAAGTAAAGGAGGCCCCGCAGAAGACCTACATACATGTTTCCACCATGAAAATGTCCGAAAAAGCGAACACGAATAAGAAACACGAAAATGGGTTGGGTGAAGCGCCGTCGAATTATCTAGAACAGCGGATATCAATTTCCAGGAAGCACATCAGAGTAGAGAACTGATAGTGAAATATAAAGACGAGATGATTCATCGTCGTCCGATGAATCGAATCTACATGGGGAAGAAGGGTTATGTCTTGTACAGTTATTAGGACGGCGACGAAGAGAAAAAACAACATTCGAGTGAGATGAAGGAGAGAAACAGATTGGAAAGAGATAGCGATCCTTCTTCCACCGACAGTGACTTACTAATTCTAGAGAGGAAACAGAGATTACAAGATAAACAACATTGATGTAAAGAAATATTAATAACACTAATTCAAATGAGTCCAGTGTAAATCTTACAAGGAAAGTTATAGGTAGCAGGAGTCAATAGAACTAGATAGGAGTGCAACCACATGAACTACAGTTTTCTGGATAACAAATCTGGGTAACAAAGATGATGAACCGAGAAGTAAAAGAAGAACAATTCTTCCCAATGACATACACATATTGCGGAGGGAGGGGGGGGGGGGGGTTAGAATAAGAATATTAGAAACCAGGGAAAACGTGAATAGACTGAGAAACATGGAATAGAGGGCGATGGGATTGTTGATAACGAAGGAATAATGGGTTATGTAAAAAAAAAAATCAATCAAAGAATCTCAAATACGAAGACCACAATAATATAAGGTTTGAGATGTAAATCAAACAGAAGTATAAATGAAAATCAATTTAGGAAAGAATAATTCTAGTTAATTAGAGATAAAAGAAAGAGTGCGGTTGCAAGTAATTAGAGAGAAACTTTCACTTAGACGAGCCCGGCTATACATGTGAGCAACTATGAAAGCCTATGTTCAATGCCGTAGGTTGAAATATTTTTGATGAGAGGAGAGCAACCTCATAATTAAGGAGTGCCGATTTTCTATGTAACAATAAACTGTGTGTCTGTGTGTATATATATATATATATATATATATATATATATATATATATATATAATATATATATATATATATATATATATATAGTATATATATATATATATATATATTTGTCCGCATATCCTTTAGAGGACATCGCTGTCAACATCAGCATCTTTCAGTTTATTGTTGATTTCCTGGCAAGTAGTTTGCCATTGCTTTCTGAGCGACCGGCTCACATACCCCGTAAGTTACCGACGCGGAGAGAACCGCTACCGATTCTCGCTCACGTCACGTTACTCACGAGAGTATACGGCATTACGGAGAAAGTCTTGTAACTCCTAGACCAGGGAGACCGGCAAAAATATATATATATATATATATATATATATATATATATATATATATATATATATATATATATATATATATATATATATATATATATATATATATATATATATTGATTGATTGATTGATTGATTGATTTAGGAACCGACATCAACAGCATTCGGGGCATTCCCATAAGCGCTCCGTCCCCATCCTCAGCAGCCAGCGAAGAGTTCCAACACTAATAGTACCAGTAGCAATCTGATTATATGTCCGTCTCGTCTTTCCTCTGAGCGTTGATCGTCGGCCAGATCCCCTCGTCACCCCTCGCTGTCGCATTCTTGCCAGACCATGGTGATCCATTTGCTCCTCCGAGGTGTACACATGCTCCCACAAGGTCGCAACCACATCTGCTTTGTCATGCATCAATACTCCACCAAGTTTTGCCGAGCCAGCCAATCTGTCCGTCTGTTCATTCCCCAGCACACCAGCATGCCCCTGAGAAAAGATCCAGACGATGTTTGCCACCCGTGACTTCCAGAAGCGAAGCAAGCCACTCTGCACGAAGCTTGCCTGTCTTCACCCTACTCAGCATGCTTTCTGAGTCAGTTACAATCACGATGTGTGTGTGTGTGTGTCTATCGTATTCTCCATCCAGCGGAAAGCTGCACTGACCGCCTCCACCTCCATTCTTAAGCTATATCTTATATATAAAACAGGATGTGTGTGGGTATGTCTGTATGTCCTTTATGCGTTCGCGAACGGCCCATCCGATTGAGATGAAATTTTCTACACGTCTTCCTCTCATTTTTTCTTCTTCTTCCTCTTCCTCCCTCCTCCCTAAATACGTACGTAAATATATGATGATGATGATGAAAGAATCCCCTAACCAAAACGCTTGAAAAAGCGAAGAAAATGACGTGACTACACAGAATCGTCACACGGCAATCATCATCATCATCAAGTGCCGTGCCGGCTGGCGTAGGCGTTCATTGCTCTCCGTAGATCTCGGTCTTTGGTTTTCTGGATCAACTCTGCTGCTGATATATATTCCTCCATGCCACGGCAATATCAATAACAATTCATCTTTTTATGTGTAAGGAAGTTATCTACAGTCATGTAGAAGGGAAGAGCAATCAATGGAAGGACCGAAATCACAGAACCTAGACGAGTATGAATTCGGAATGGCGAACTCCCTCCTCCTCTCTTCTCCTCCTCCCTCCTCCTCCCTCTACCTCCTCCCTTCCTCCTCCCTCCTCCTCCCTCTACCTCCTCCCTCCACCCTCCTCCTCCTCTCTCCTCCTCCCTCCTCCTCCTCTTCCTCCTCCCTCTACCTCCTCCCCCTCCTCCCACCTCCTTCTCCCTCTTCCTTCTCCCTCTTCCTCTCCCCTCCTTCTCTATCCTTCTTCTCCCTCCGCCTCCTCCCTCCTCCTCTCTCCTCTTCCCTCCTCCTCCCTCTCCCTCCTCATCCCTCCTCCTCCTCCTGCCTCCCTCCTCCTCCTGCCTCCTTCTCCCTCATCCTCCTCCCTCCTCCTACTCCCTCCTCCTCCTCCTCCCTCTACCTCACCCTCCTCAATCCACCCTCCTCCTCCCTTCTCCTCATCTTCCTCCTCCCTTTCGTTCCTCCTCCTCCCTCTACCTTCTCCTCCCTTTACCTCCTTCCTCCACCCTCCTCCTCCTCCCTCCACCTCTTCCACCTCCCTTTCCTTCCTCCCCTCCTCATTCTCCCTCCTCCTCCCTCCTTCCTCTTCCTCCTTCCCCTTCCTTCTTCTCCCTCCGCCTCCTCCCTCCTCCTCTCCCCTCCTCCTCTCTCCTTCCCTTCCTCCCTCTACTCCTCCCTCCTTCTCCCTTCTTCTCCTCCTCTCCTCTCCTCCTCCTACCCTCTTCCTCTTCCCCTCCCACTCCTCCCTCCCCCTCCTCCCTCTCCCTCCTCCATCCTCCTCCTCCCTCTTCCTCCCCTCCTCCCTCTCCTTCCTCTTCCTCCTCCATCCTCCTCCTCCCTCTTCCTCCTCATCCTCCCTCTTCCTCCTCCTTCCTCCACCTTCCTTCTCCTCCCTCCTCCTCCCTCTACCTCCTCCTCTTACCTCCTCCCTCCTCCTCCTCTCTCCTCCTCCCTCCTCCCTTTTCCTCCCTCCTCTTCCTCCCTCTACCTCCTCCCTCCTCCTCTCCCCTCCTCCTCCTACCCTCTTCCTCTTCCGCTCCCCCTCCTCCTTCTCCGTCCTCTTCCTCCTCCATCCTCCTCCTCTCTCTTCCTCTTCCTCCTCCCTCTACTCTTCCTCCCTCCTCTTAACTCTTCCTCCTCCTCCTACCTCCTCCCTCCTCCTCCTCCTCCTCTCTCCTTATTTTCCTCCCTCCTCCTCCTCACTCTACCTCCTGCCTCCTCCTGCCTCTTCCTCCTCCTCCCTCCTCATCATTCCTCCTCCTCCTCCCCTCCTTCTCCTCCCTCCTCCTTCTACCTCTTCCTCCCTCCTCCTTCTCCCTCCACCTCCTCGTCTCTCCTCCTCCCTCTCCCTCCTCCCTCTCCCTCCTCCCTCCTCCTCCTTCTCCCTCCTTTTCCCTCCTTCTCCTTCTTCCTCCTCCCTCTTCCTCCTCCCTCTTCCTCCTCCCTCCTCCTCCCCTCCTCCCTCTCCCTCCTCCTCCCTCCTCCTTCTCCCTCCTCCTAATATCTCCTCCTCTCTCCTCCTCCTCCCTTTTCCTCCTCCCCTCCCTCCTCCCTTCTCTTCCCTCCTCCTCCTCTCTCCTCCTCCTCCTCCCTCCTCCTCCTCTCTCCTCCTCCTCCTCTCTCCTCCTCCTCCTTCCTCCTCCTTCCTCCTCCTCCCTTCTCCTCCCTCTTCCTCCTCCTCCCTCCTCCTCCCTCCTCCTCCTTCTCCTCTTTGCATCCTCCTCCTCCTAATCTCTCCTCCTCCCTCCTCCTCCCTCCTATTCCTCCCTACTCCTCCTCCTCCCTCCTCCTCCCTCCTCCTCCTCTCTCCGCCTATCTCTTCCTCCCTCCTCCTCCTCCCTCCTCCACCCTCTTCCTCCTCCCTCCTCCTACTCCTCCTTTTTCTTCTTCTTCTGCTGCTGTTGCCGCCGCTCCATTTACCCAAGTTAATTGTTGGGGGAATATGTAAAGATCTTTCAAGTGCTCTTTCTAATGCTTTTTGTAAGTTGGTCTTCGTTTATCTAAGGTTGTTCTAACCGCAACCAATAAATGATTAGACAGACAGACAGACAGACAGACAGACAGACAGACAGACAGACAGATAGTCGGGAACGGGAACTTATATGAATTAAATTAGATGTTCCCCATCAGGGACTGGGCGAAGCCGGGCCGGGTCAGACAGACAGAGAGACAGATAGACAGACAGACAGACAGATAGATAGTCGGGAACGGGAACGGGAGCTTATATGACTACTTATATGAATTAAATGAGATGCTCCACATCAGGAGCTAGGCGATGCCGGGCAGGGTCATACAGACAGACAGACAGACAGACAGACAGACATACAGACAGACAGGCAGACAGACAGATAGACAGACAGTCGGGAACGGGAGCTTATATGACTACTTATATGAATTAAATGAGATGCTCCCCACCAGGGACTGGGCGAAGCCGGGCCGGGTCTGCTAGTATTATATAAAAGAAAACGTTTGTTTGTCCTTATGCGTTCCCGAACGGTTCATCCGATTGAGATGAAAATGTGTACAGATGTTGTTCTCACTCCCGCGGAGCCAACTGACATAGTTTGTGAGCTTAAAATCAACAATGTTTCCTCAAGCACGAAAGAAAAAGGCATTACGAGCTTCAGAAGCAGGCCCGCCTGTGGCCCGCCATCTTGCTCCAAGGGAACTCACTCTCTGATTAAACCAGAAATTAGTTATGAACAGTAATGTTTCTTTGTGTGTGTGTCCTTTATGCGTTCCCGAACGGTCCATCCGATTGAGATGAAATTTTGTACAGATGTTGTTCTCACTCCCGCGGATCCAACTGAAATACGAGCAACGGGAACGGGAAAGGGAGCATCAGAAACAGACGAGCAACGGGAACGGGAACGGGAGCAGGGGCCGAACGCGTACTCTGTGCGCTTAGAGAAATGTATTTGAATTCAATGAGACGCTCCCCGCCAAGTGCTGGGCGAAGCCGGGCCGGGTCGTCTAGCACATATATAATTATAGATTCAACGGCTTATTAGGTAATCTTATACGATGATAGTGACGAAGGGGTTACTGATGCAGTTCGTAATCCCGCATATATTGTTCGAAACACAGCTGCGGGCTATTTAACAACAGACCGTTGATCTTCATACAATGGTATATGTGTCGGTCGTTCAGAAAGCAATGGCTAACTGCTGAACGAAAACATTCCAAGAAATCACAAACAGCCAAAAAATGCTGGGGTTGACAGCAATCTCCTGTAAACTATATGCAACTAAATATGTGATGTTATTTGTTTTATGATAGTAATTATTGTCATTGTTAGTCTCGTATTCAATTAAATAAGATAATGTAGAACATTCGCAACAAATACACATATGAAACTCATTACATAAATAATGAGTGTTAGATGTTTATTTTTATAAATGCTCTACACAATCTTATTTAATTGAATCGGGACATGGGGGGACATAGTGTGTGCTGATAATGACACCGAGAGAAAAAGATGAAGACTTAAGCTAAATTTTCCTTCAGGATAATTTTTTTTTAAACTACAGTAACAATTCTGTTTGTGAAAAGGGAGTTGCTGTAACAGAGTTAGGCATGGCTTAGAATAGAAACATGAAACTTGGTGATTATAAGTACGAGGGGTTTTCGCATGAAAACCTTAAATGGGATTTTTTTAATTGTTGCATATCCCTTACAGGACGTTGCAGTCAACATCAGCATCTTTCAACTGCTGTTGATGTACTAGGCAAGATTACGCTCAGTAGTTTGCCATTGCTTTCTGAGCGACCGTCTTACATACCCCCGTAAGTAATCAAGCCGCTACCGAATCTCGCGCAGCTGCATTACTCGCGAGAATATACGGGATTACGGAGAAAGACGTTAACGCCTACGCCAGGGAGACCTGTGAGGGGGTTTCACATGAAAATTTTAAAAGTGTGATAGAAACTATAATAACCATGCCATTGTCTTGTAACCTGTCATTTTGTTGTTAAGGATGTCAAGAGTGTTCAGCACGTGACATTACAGTGAAGACAAACATGGGGACGTCATAAAGGTAGTTTTAAGATGATAGCCCCATTTTGACAAAAACTAAGATGAGCAGCGTTCTGTTATCCGGTTTTTGAGCAGTGAAGGGGCGAAAACCTATAGAAATTCATTGCGAATAAAGGTCCAGTATGTGTGATGCATGCATGTCATTCCAGCAAGTGTATGAGTGAAGTAGGAAGTTTCAAAACGGCGTGACTTCTGTGACAGACTGTTAACGACTGGATTATGCACACTGACTAGTGACACCATAGTCGATTATTCTACAAGAATTCAAGTACTTTTTCGTCACTTGAGGACTTTCAGTGAACGCAGTCTCGACTACATCGAAAAAAAGAATTATCCATTTGTTCTTTCCTGTTTCAGAATATATTAAAAAAAAAAATAAAAATAATAAGGTTTTCATTTGAAGCCCCCTGATAACTAACGCTCATCACCAAGCGGTGAGGCGTCATCGATTTATTTCCAAGGAAACAGTGTTGAGGTGGGCCCTGGTTGAAGAGGTTGGTTTTATATCTAATTCCCCAGTCTCTGCCAGCTTAGTTCATACTTGTAGACCTGTTATATAATGACGGATCTACCTGGAAGCAACACCCGCAGGATATGTTCAACCATTAATTCGACAACTTCCGGATAATTCAGGTCAGGGAAAGACATATTAGAACATGACTAAGATGCGTTGGAGATAACGAAAGCCACCCTTTCACGTTAGGCCTCGGAGATGGATTGTACAATATCGGCTCATCTACTTTCCTCACTGGGGGAGTATGTAGTGGAGAATATATAAATAGAACAAGAAACCGCACAGGAGATGTCCCGATTATTACGTTTAATGAATTTTCCCGTTGAGTTAATATTTCGTTATTTGACACGTTTTCTTTTTAGATAATTGAATCGAGTTCCCGCTCATAACAGCAGTGCTGCCACTCACTCATGAATTGGTGACGGCCGAACTCCATGAAAGCTAAACTCAACGGTCACCCACACCACACGGCTTTGCTAGAAGCCCCTGCAATGATACGGCTAATTTACGCCTGTTTTGTTGATTATGAAGCCAGAATAATATTAGTTTGTCACATTTCCAATTTCTTCATTGTCGATCAGAATTTGCTTAGTTAGGTGGGGAAAGGAATGTTTCCCAACTCTTCATTGTCGATCAGTGTATGCTTAGTCAGGTGGAGAAAGGAATGTTCCCATTTCTTCATGGTCGATAAGAGTATCCCTTAGTCATGCGGAGAAAGGAATGTTTCCCAATTCTTCATTGTCGATCACAGTATGCTTAGTCAGGTGGAGAAAGGAATGTTTCCCATTTCTTCATTGTCGATTAGAGTATCTTTGTCAGGTAGAGAGGGGAATGTTTCCCATTTCTTCATTGTCGATTACAGTATGCTTAATCAGGGTGGAGAAAGGAATGTTTCCAATTTCTTCAATTTTTGATTAGAGTATTCTTGTCAGGTGGAGACAGGAATGTTTCATTTCTTTATTGGCGATTAAAGTATGCTTAGTAAGGTGGAGGAAGGAATGTTTCAAGAGGAATGACTATCGTCGCTTCAGAGGTCACAGATTGTGAGAATTGTATGGATATTTTGCCCTGGCCATGCGGGGGTGTGGAGGAATGAACAGGCTGATAGACTGGCAGGGAATGCACCTCTTGGTGTAGATTGCCTATGGACAATGGAGAGGTGGTCATGCGCTTGAAGGACCATGTGGAGAAAGCGGAGGAACAGATTGAGAACCCGTATGTAGAAACAATGAAATTGCGGGGGATCGGCAAGGGTTCTGGAAGAATCTCAAAACTGAGTAGGAAGACCAGGAAAACTTTAAATCATATAGTGGTGGGAACGATTAATAGTATGACTCTTCGCTGGCTGTTAAACGATTGGACGGAGCACGTATGGGAATCAGGACCGGATTTAGTTTTGATAAGGCCCTAAGCTATTTGAAATATGGGGCCCTTTATAAGTCCAGATATTCTATGTCAGTGACAAATATGATTTTCGGATACCTAGAGGGTTAAACTGAAATACAATTAAGAAGTATATTGATAGTGAAATAATAAATCTTTAACTTAAAATCATTTTTATTCATAACAACTTAAAAATGCAAACTCTGGTAAAAAGAAACAAAAGTTATTTTAAAAGGCACAATTTGCAAAGGCTTATTATCTAATCTCTTGAAACATGTTATAAGGATTAAGGAATTATATTAAACTAGACGTGCAGCATTGGGACTAATAATGCTGCAGTATATTTAAGTATACATATATGACAATTGCTCACTCGGACAATATTTTTTGGGGCCCCCCACTTTCTTGGGGGCCCCAAGCTATAGCTTGTGTAGCTTATACGTAAATCCTGCACTGATGAGAATATCCTGAGTGGAGTGATGTCGGTTCTTAACTCAGCTCAACTCAATTCATTGTCGATTGTGATTTTTTGGCTGGCATGTAGTTTTATTCGAGCACATCATTTTTGTTTATGTAGGGTCAGAAACAGATTTTAATTTTCACTGTGCTCTTTGTCAGGATCAGCTGTTCTAGTGGACTTATACCTCGTGGGAAAGTTCGAAGCCATGGGTCGAGAGGAAGGTCTAGGGAAGATAACTTCAGACTATGGGCGAACAGGAGTCTGTCGATTTCCGTCCAACTGACTGGTATGATGAATGAACCCACTAACTCGCCGTCAGGGCGCACATAGTTTAAGTGCGTTAAACCTCTAGGCCACGCCGACTTCTATACATGTGTATATGACCATCATGCTGGAGGACGTCTTCAGCAGCATCACATTATGATTGCAGATTTATTGTCCTTAAAATGTCTACGCGGCAATGAAACATGGCTTTGCACACAGGGTAGATAATAATCATACAAAGATTTAGCATAGACACCACAAACAATAACAACATAACAATCGAGGCACAATGGAAATGTGTTGGCGTGGAATGACTTCTATCTATCAAACACACCTGCACGACCACAGCCTCGGTTGATTTCAGTTTTCATTAACTTTCTTCTCGTCATATTGGCGGTTTTACTACAACATTTCATTTAGCAAGCTCTGAGTTTCCTCTGTAATAACATTATATAATAAAACATTTCATCTAGTGCGGTAAATTAGGTGTAACAACCCCACACCGGCAGACGCGAGAGGGAAATGATGTTAGGCTGATATTTCCGCAGACGGAACGGAGCACGAGGTTTGGATAGCCAGCCCCACAATGGCCGCTGTTAAATTACAACAGAAAATATCGGGTGCCAATGTTATTGCTTTGGGTTGGCCCAAACACAGTAACGGCTTGGGCAAATATGAACATTATTGTAGACGAACTTGGACGACTGTACTTAAGCTGTAAGCGACTACACTAACCAATTCACTGTCGCGGCTCAGTGTAGCAGCGAAGAAACGATACTGTTCAGAACTGCGAACCAGCTTTCAGACTGGCTGATATAAGCTAGAGACTAACACGAGTATCTCAGTGTCTCTCCAGTTATCATGAAAAGCTTTCATGCAGAAAATGTTTTTAATCAATGAAACCTATCACGCGGGAAAGTTATCATCTGAGGGACATCCGCAGGTCAAGAGCAATAACTTGCCAACTCGACGAAATGGCAAACGCAACAAACGTAGAGTGGTTACATGTAAAAGTCAAGAAAGGCTCAATTGACTAAACAACATTGGCAACGCAAGCCTAGATACATTATCATTGTTCAACTGTACTGATTCAGATAAAAGAAAAGCGAATAAAGCAAGGACTCAGGGTTCTCTAAATCCAAGGGAAATAATAAGAGAAGCAGAAGAGGCAGAATGTGACTGTCTACGTCTAATAACTCTAATGATACTCTAATCAGTTTACTATCTTCATTTGTTTCTTGAAGAGCTTGTTCATTGGTTCTTCTGGCTGTCCATGGTATTCTTTGCATTTTCCTCAGAAACCACATTTCCACAGCCATCAGCTGTTTGCAGCTTGCCTGCTCATTGTCCACGCTTCACATCCATACAGAAGTACAGGTTCTATGTAGCATTTCAACACTCTTTTTCTGGTTTCAATTGATATCTTTTTATTGGTTAATATGTTTTTCATCTTGTAAAAGGCTACGTTCGCAATGACAATTTTTGTTCTAATCTCTTCAAGGCATCTCCCATCAGATGTTATGATTGTGCCGAGATAACTGTACCGATTCACTTGCTTAAGAATATGCCCATTTACTCGTATGTCACATTGTGGTATTTCCTTCTTCACAGTAACGACCAATTCTCTAAATTCAGCCCAGGCTATATGTTATGGAGAGGTATGACTCCAGTTTACAAACTATCATCTGTCAAGACAGCAAGGTGCCGCCGCCGCCCCCCCCCCCCCCCCCCCCCAAACACACACACACACGCGCGAGCGCGAGCACGCACTCACAGAGAAACGGCAGATTTTGTTATCCGTCATCGTCTAAAAAATAATAATGCGGGAATATCAACAAAAGGACTCTATTTTCATTGTCGCCACTGCATGGGTCGACCTTACAGTGTCTAACCTAAAGAATGGGTGGAATAAACTCTTGCCTGAACCTGTTGACGACACTGAAGGAACTGAGACTGTTAGTGTTGACGAAATTATACAACAACGTAGGACTAAACAGTGAAAACATTACGTCAGAAGCAGTAACATATTGATTGGAATGTGACAAAATTGATGGCGGCTTTGAAATTTTGAAGGATAATGAAATTGTTTCTAGCGTGACTACCATTGAAGAAGAAGAAATTGATGACGATTATGACATAGCATTTTCATCAAAATGCATTTTCTCGAATCGGGTCGATAGCAAGTACAATTCCCACTACGATAATATAGAGGACAATAGAGGTAAACCTTTCGCTGCATTCCATGACGCGTTGGGGTGTAAGAGGTTAATTACGGCGTTGTACAATTGCCAGCAGAAATGTCTGTTCAGGTAGAAAGTTTATCTGGAGAGGAAAATTTATGGTCAAACCACGTCGAAGTGTCTTTTACTAGCGATCGGGAAGAAAAACACAACCATGTACTCAATTACTGACTGACAGTTATATTTTCTGTCTAGTCTATTGTTTATCTCCTTGCACGTGGTAATGAGATAACATTTTACTAATTATGTGCACCATCTACATTGTTAATGGGTATCACAAGAACTGTGTATGAATACCATCATTGTTTGGACTAATTACAGTGTTCTAGGCGATTCGACATGTGCATATTATGGATATTTGAGAAACTTATTGCATGAAAATGATGGTGCATGTCTTCTTAGATATGAGATGTTAGCGACATCTATCAGTATCTATATGTGTGAATAATCATCGCATCATCTCACTGGACCGGAACAGATGGTGTCAAAATCTGGCCGTAGGGGCTGAAAAAGGTTAAAGGGGTGATGATGTATGGAATTGTTGTGCGACTACTGTGCCCTTAACCGGCCGAAAGCAGCACATGGGAAAATCCACAATGACAACCTTAAGATGGATATCTGGCGAATGTGAGATAATACTGTACCCAACTTTCTGATGAATGGCGGGCACATGTATGTTGTTCTTTGCATTCAACCGTGGTGGTTTTTGCCTAAGCTTTTCCACTCAAACTACGCGCCACAACAATGAAGGATCAGTTCTTAACCAAATACCTACAACTAGCCACTTAGAAGCAGAAACAATGTTATCAAAGTGCATCGACTGGTTTGAAATGCAAGAGGTAGTAAATGCAACACAGATCCCCCTTCTGCGTAACATCCGGTACATCGCCGCGTAGAAAGCTATGGCCTCAAAGACGCAGAAAGAGATGACATATTATTTTAAAGTAACGTAGGCTTATGGTATTACAATACATTTCTGTACATTACTACTACTATACTGAAGTTTATATTGATCGTTTTGTAAAATTAAATAAATTATGTATGTATTATTCACGTTTAAAAGATTTTATTTTCATTTTGGTCCCAAGCCCACAGTGAAATCAAGTTACTGTACATATGTATTAAGAGATGTTATCCGTCTATTCGGTTATCCGTCTGGCCCGACGGTGATAGTTAATCGAAGTTGTACTCTCTCTCTCTCTCTCTCTCTCTCTCTCTCTCTCTCTCTCTCATCTCTCCTCTCTCTCTCTCTCTCCTCTCTATGATATATATATATATATATATATATATATATAGTCAAACCAAGGTATTTGTTGCTTCTGTTTTCGTCGATTTCGGTCTTCGTCGATTTTTTTTCTGCGAAAATTTTGCCTCGGATTTCGTCGACGTGCCTATGTGACCTCATTGTTAATTTTGCGAAAACAAAGGAACCCACGCGTTCTTCTGCTCAGTTTGGCGTTGTTTTTCGTTATGTGAGCATCACTTGCTAATAATACAATACGAGAGCGGCATTAAGATTTCATGTACGTGTATTCGCCATCCACGATAAGTTCCATTGTAGTAAAAAAAGAAAACAATAAAGGCCAGCAGAGGATTTGTTTGAAAATTTCAACAGGCGCATTAGCATACACAGTGTTACTAGGCACGACGAAGGTGCGAGTTTGGACAAGTTTTCGGCCGAAAGATAATATTAAATACTATATTTATTCCCTATAACATGTGTTTTTGATATGTATTTTATTGTGTCTAAGAACGAATTAATTGGATTTACATTGATTCTTATAGAAATAATTGCCTCGGGCTTCGTTGATCTCGGATTTCGCCGATTGTTTTAGGACAAATTATCGACGAAAACTGAGGTTTGACTATATATATATAATATATATATATATATATATATATATATATATATATATATATATATATATATAATATATATATATATATATATATATATATCCATCCTTCCATCATGTGCCATGCCGGTAAGCGTGCACAGTCATGTTCTGCCATCTCACTCGATCACCAGAGTCGTGGATCAGCTCCGTGTTTCTGTCTCGACCATGCCACAACGCCAGGCCATCCAGGTACTTGCTTCTAGGTCTTCCCATTGGACTGTTCCTCTCGATCTTACCAGTTGTCACCAAGTTCTCCAAATCATTTCTTCTCATAACATGCCCAAAACATTGTGACTGCCTACGTCTAATGTCTCTAATCAGTTTACGATCTTCATTTGATTCTTGAAGGACTTGTTCATTGGTCTTTCTGGCTGTCCATGGTATTCTTTGCATTTTCCTCAGAAACCACATTTCTACAACCATCAGATGTTTTTCAGCCTGACTGCTCATTGTCCAAGCTTCCATCCATCATGTGCCATGCCGGTAAGCGTGGGCGGTCATGTTCTGCCATCTCACTCGATCAACAGAGTCGTGGATCAGTTCCGTGTTTCTGTCTCGACCATGCCACAAGGCCAAGCCATCCAGATACTTGTTTCTAGGTCTTCCCCTTGGTCTGTTCCCATCGATCTTACCAGTTGTCACCAAGTTCTCCAAATCATTTCTTCTCATAACATGCCCAAGCTTCACATCCATATAAAAGTACAGGTTCTATGTAGCATCTCAACACTCTTTTTCTCGTTTCAATTGACATCTTTTTATTGGTCAGTATGTTTGTCATTTTGCCATGGCGATTCTTGTTCTAATCTCTTCTAGGCATCTCCCGTCAGATGTTATTACTGTTCCGAGATAAATGTACCTATTCACTTGTTGAAGAATATTCCCATTTACTTGTATATTACATTGTGGTATTTCGTTCTTCCTAGTGACGACCATAATCTGTGTCTTTTTACAATTTAATGCTAACCCTAGTTGTATACACATGTGTAGTACACAGCATTACGACTAGATATAATATATATAGATATTATATTATATAGATATATATATAGTATATATATATATCATATATATATATATCTTATAAAAGAAAAATAAGTATTTTTATCGAGGTGAAGTCAATAAGTATCACAATGACTGTAGAAAAATACATAAATATGATACACGATGAACCAGTTTATTTTTATACGTACATTAGTCCCATGTATATTCTCAACTATATTTTCCTCCAGACGTTGATGCATTTATCCGCATCGTTTTATAGTCCTAACAAACCGGCTGCAGAAATGCGTGCTACTGTTTCCTAATCACGTATTAATTTCAACTTTACAACGTAGGCGGCCTCGGGAGGATGATGGGAGTGGGGTTAAGATGGGTGATCGTGATTAGTACTTGATGGTTGA
>JACEFZ010005738.1:0-36227 GCA_014155875.1 Cepaea nemoralis
AAAAATCTGGTGTTACTAGACGTCTGAAAGGTATGAACTAACTTTAAAAAAAACAAATTTACGTGGAAGCTACAGAGATGTGGTCCCTAAGACGAATGTTGTGAATTCCTTGGACTGCCAGATTAACTATGACGATTGCCTGAAAGAGGCTAATAAAACTAGAACATTATATACAACAATAAGAAAGAGACAAACAGCTGTCTTTGATCATGTGATGAGAAGAGAGGCATCGGAAAACATCGTGACGACTGGAAACATCGAGGGAAGTGAGGCAGGGGCAGACCAAGAGAAATGATGCTGGATGGATTGAGATGGTGGCATGGAGGAACATCAGCAGCAGAGTTGATCTAAACGCCAAAGACCGAGATATGTGGAGAGACATGAACGCCTACGCCAGGTGGCATGACAATGATGATGATAATCAACCGGCTAATACGCAGTCAAGGCACGCACATTTTGTGAGTCAGTTAACACAGGTTCATGTACCAGGCCCCGTGGAGAACACTGCTCTCATCACAGCCGACAGAGGAGGTTCTCAATCTCTGGTTTCTCCTGTCTCATGCACCCTCATGCATGCATGCATCCATCCATCATGTGCCATGCCTGTAAGCGTGGGCAGTCATTACTCGCCACTTCACTCGATCACCAAAGTCGTGGATCAGCTCAGTGTTCTTGTCTCGACCATGCCACGTGGTCAAGCCATCCAGGTATTTACTTCTCTGTCTTCCCATTGTTCTCTTCCCCTCGATCTTGCCAGTTGTCACCAACATGTCCAAACCATGTAGACTGTTTACGTCTAATTTCTCCAATCAGTATACGATGTTCATTTGTTTCTTGTAGGACTTGGTCATTGGTTTCTCTGTCTGTCCATGATATTCTTTGCATAAGGTGTCTGAAATGTCAGTTGTCCACCTTCGGGCTGGCCGATACCTGTCTCTTCTTGCAATCGCCATGCATTCCAACATTTATTTCCACACCCTGCGAACTTTCATATAGCCACAGCATTTCAGTTTCCTGTGCATGACGCTGTTTATGGGCAAACTTTCTTTGATATTCAGATCTTGATGAATGTCAGTAACATTTCTTCTGGTTGGTGTACGATAGTCTAAAAACTTGTCTTTAAGATTTGAGCTCAAAATCCCCAATTTCATTCTTTAGTAAGTCACTGGATGATGATAGTGAACAACACTTATTTCATTATCTCTGCTTTGAAAATCTGTGCAAAATATATCCCTAGCTAATTCCCCGTTATCAGTTTTGGTGCATAAACCCGGATTACAAGTACACACACTTTAATTTGTGGGATTTTGAAATGTTACTCACTGCTCCCAGTTCTATCAGTGCAGAGTCTGTCTCTGCAGAACACTAAGACCATCCCTCCCAGTCGGGAACAATATTCTCTGCATACCCCGAAGAGGTAGCCGCGGTAACGGGGTGGCTAGCATGTTTGTCGACTCGGTTATCGCGTATTCGCATACTCAGCGAGACGGGGGTTTCTTATGTTTTAATTGACCTGAACTCCCAGATCGATCCAGTCTTACATGGGTATCAAAAGATGATCTGGGAAATAGAGGCGGCTGGCGTCACACCACCCACTGAGTGCCTAGGGTCGATAGTAATAAGAGGCCGGTACCAAATATCCAAATATTCATAAGCATTAAGGCGTGGAAAAAGAGTCTATTTACTTGCCAGGAGATCAGCACTCTTTCTCCCCTGTCTAGAAGTTTCTTAAATTAATGTACACACAAATCCAACCCCACATTGTCGCTTCTTACGATACGCCTGTACGCTCTTGTATTCTCTGTTCCACTCTCTCTCTCTCTCTCTCTCTCTCTCTTCTCTCTCTCTCTCTCTCTCTCTCTCTCTCTCTCTCTGTCTCTCTCTCTTTCTCTCACTCTCTCTCTCTCCCCTGCTTTAGTTGTTCTCAACATTTTTTACTAATGGCTTCCCTCTGAGCCTCAGTTATTGTCCAGGCCACATCCACCACTAATCCTACATTACAGCCTGTTTAGTTCATGGTTGGTTAGTTGGTTTAAATCCTCGGTGATACTGAGCCTCAACTCTCAAGTCTGAGTGATCGACGTTCAGTTCATCTGAATCCTGAACAGGGCTTGTATCTTTCAGAGTCAGTTTGGTATAGATACTTTACTGCCGATCCTTACTGAAGTACCATCCTGAAGGGGAACTTGCTGCAGAGTGCCCCCCCCCCCCCCCCCGGAACTTCTGCGAAGAAGTATATTAGGATGTAACTAGGTCATGATTCAGATCAGCTCATACGGACTGGCTGGGCTACAGATTCCATAGGCCCAGTTTGGTGATGTTCTCATGTTTTAGGAATTTCATCTCTACAGATTCCATAGGCCCAGTTTGGTGATGTTTGTATCTTCCCCCCCCCCCCCCCCCCATATGCTGAATGCGCCTTTACTTTAACTTTATAAGATACAGTACTAACTGCAGAAAATCAACAGGATCTGCAGCATGTAGAGGATGATATTGTTGCACACTATGAGTTACTTGAGTTAGAATTAGACTAAGACAACAGATATTATGGTCATTTCCAAGAAGGAAGAAATACCACAATGACATATCCCAGTAAAGGAAACATTTTTTAACGGGTAAATCGGCACAGTTATCACGAACAGTTATACTTGTTTTGTTTTTGTTTTCATATCCCTTACAGGACGTTGCAGTCAACATCAGCATTTTCCAGCTGCTGTTGATGTACTAGGCAAGATTATGCTCAGTAGTTTGCCATTTATTTCTGAGCGACCGGCTCACATGCCCCGTAAGTTACCAACGCGGCGAGAACCGCTACCGATTCTTGTGCAGGTTACGTTACTCAAGAGAATATACGGTATTACGGAGACTGACGATAACTCCTAGGCCAGGGAGATCGGCGAACAGTTATAATGTCTTAAGGGAAATGCCTTGCAGAGATTAGAACAAGAATTGGCATCACAGTGCAATTTTTTCAAGATGGAAAATATACCAATAAAACGAGGTTAAATACAGTCAGAGAACAAGCGTTAACAGATCTATATACATTGGGTGTATTTTTTAATGACTGTGGGAGTTTTGAAAATAATATCGCTCCAAATTTTGTATTCACCCTCTGCGAATGCATGCACCATAAAAGGTAAATACAAAACTTGGAACCGCAATATTTTCAAAAACTCCACAGCCATTAAAAATACACCCCGTAAAACCTATACTGTTGTATGCATGTGAAACATGGGACAATAAGTAGGCGAGCTTTGAAACATCCAATGGCACTAGAAATGTGATTTCGGAGGTGTTGGGGGGGGGGGGGGGGGGGGAGGGGTGAAGACAAATACCATGGACGGAAAGACGAATGGACGGGCGTCCTTCAAGAAACACATGAACAGTGTAATCTAATTAGAGAAATTAGGCGTAAACAGCTAAGATTGTTTGGGCATGTTGTGAGGAGAAATAAGCTTAAACACATAGTGACAACTGGCACAGCTGATGGGAAAAGAGCAAGGAGAAGACAAAAAGATTAATACCTGGAGAGATTGTTCACATGGCATAATCGGGACAAGAACACAGACCTCATCCAAGACAATAGTGATCTTGTATGACGGCGAACCATGCCCACAAACACTAAACGACATGACACGTGATGATGATGATGATGATGATGATGATGATGATGATGATGATGATGATGATGATGATGAAGATGATGATGATGATGATGATGCTTGGTATCGGGTCGGAAGGGAAGTCTGAACACTGCGATATATGAATGTCTGGCTGGGACTGGAACGATCTGAACACTGCGATATATGGATGTCTGGCTGGGACTGGAACGATCTGAACGCCAAAGTACGGGTTCGAATCCGCATCAGGGCGGAGTTTTCAAACTGACCGGGACTCCCAACCTGAAATGGCTACCAGGAATTGTCTATGGAAATAATGGCGGCCGGCGTGATGGTGACCACATGACCCACTGAGCGTCGACTGGTCTATTCAAATAACGGTCTACCACCATATGGCACATGTGCATTAAAGCGTACAAATGGGCCGTTTACATACTTACATTGCATGGCAACAGTAGCCTTGAGCAAGATGGAAACAAACCATTCACCAATATAAAGATGTCAATTGCAGTTAGAAAAGGGTATTTAAGTGTTAAATAACCTACACGTGGAATGAACGTGGATAATTGAAATAAGTAGATAAATTAACCAACATTCCACCCCTCACTGTTAAGAAACGCTTTATTCAAAATAGCGTCTCTCTAGGCTCACTTTGAGCCTACACTGAACTGCCTTAAACTCTCCATTTCTCAAAAATTATCTTGCTATTATAGGCGTTTGTCATTTGGCACATTTATCGCTCCTTAACAAAGAAAATTTCTTCATGCTCTACATAAGAAATGCTCATACATGCTCTGCTCAATGAAGGATACGTTAATTTACGTGAGATTTCTAAACAGAACATTTAACGATCTGTTAGGTTAATTTGTTTGCCCGATTTACTACTGCATGCACAATCTTTAATTAATTAACATTCACCAGCATAGGTTTAGCGCTGGCAGCGAGATAAAGCAAACAGTGGACTGGTTGCGTACAAGAACACTTGGTACAGATCAATACTTTGAACAAACCAACAATCGTTTCTTTCTGTCTCTGTTGGTCCTCTTAAACCGTGGAGGAAGGAAGATGTAGCTGTCTTGTATATTTGGCATATGAAGCATATCAAGCTACAGCTTCGAGCATGGGGAGAGAGCTGCAACTGCAGGTATGGGGGGGGGGGGGGGGGGGGGGGGGGTGACAGTTGCAACTTCAGGTATGGAAGGAGGAGGGGGAAGAAGAGCTGCAACTTTAAATATAAGACAGAGCTTCAACTGCAGACATGGGGGAAGATCTGCAACTTCATGTACTGCAACTTCAGGTATGGAGGAAGAGCTGCAACTTCAGGCAGAGGCGGGGAGGGGCCTGATGTTAAGGGGGGGGGGGGCTACAACTTTAAATATAGGACAGAGCTACAACTGCAGACATGGGGGAAGATCTGCAACTTCAGGTACCGCAACTTCAGGTATGGAGGAAGAGCTGCAACTTCAGGTAGAGGCGGGGAGGGGATGAGGGGGGCTACAACTTTAAATATAGGACAGAGCTACAACTTCAGGTATAGGGGGAGGGGGGGGGGGGGGCTGCAAATTCAGGTACGGGGCAAGAGCTGCAACTTCAGGTATGGGGGGGGGGGGTGTGAGAGCTGCAACTTCAGGTATGGGGGGAACTGCAACTTCAGGTATGGGGGGAGGGGAGCTGCAACTTCAGGTGTAGTGGGGGTGGGGGGGGGGGCTGCAACCTTCATGTATGGGGGAGGGGAGCTGCAACTTCAGGTATGGAAGGGGATGAGAAGGAGAACTGCAACTTCAGGCATGGGAGGAGGGGGAAAGATCTGCAACTTCAGGTATAGGGGAGAAGTGCAACTTCAGGTGTAGTGGGGGTGGGGGGGGGGGCTTCCGGTTTCAAGATGGCGATGGACGGTCGTGTTGTTTTGTGTTCGTTAACTTTTTCGCGACGGGGATGGATTTATTCATCTCTGGCGTGTAATTGGTGTGCCAGGATGTAAAACCAGGAGTTTCTACTCAAGATCTGCGCGGGTGCTACGGAGTTCGTGCATCGAGCGAAGCCATCCTTGAGTGAATTTTCAGCAGCGTGTGTGGTTCAAATCAGTCTGTGTTTACGTTTTTTCAACATGGCGGAACAACGTGTGTTTTCCGATGGGCCAGCAGTCAACATAATGAAGCGGCGTGGTAGCCGCGCAGGGAAAAAGAAACAAGGTAAGCGCGGAGGTTTGAGGCGTTTTAGACTCAAGTGTCACCGTCTAGGACTCAGGAACATCCGTATTCTATATTGGAACTGTGCCAGTGTAAAACAACGGGGCTCTATTTTAGAAACCCTAGTTTACAGGAACGACATTGTAGCACTCCAGGAGACGAGACTGGGCGATCAGCTACTCCGAATTGCCGGCTTCAAATGTTTCTACAACAGACGACATCTGGGAACGGCGATTCTCAGTTCGCGACAGCATGGTGGCGTCAGAGCTAGACATGTCCAGTTGGGACAGTGACGATATACAAATACAGGCGTTGAGAGTTCATTCCAGTATACCATTCGTGTTGGTTAATGTTTATGCCCGCAATGCGAGTATGGACGCCCAGAAGTGGCAGTGCTTAAGTGGCATATTGGGCCAAGAGAGAAATGTTATTTTCTGTGGTGACTTCAACGCTAAGGGCAGAGCATGGGGAAACACTTCCTCCAATACACAAGGGGAGGAGCTCGAGACTGCACTGGAAACCATCGACCTGGTTTGTATTAACAGTGGCTGTGTCACCAGGACAGCAAGCCGTCCAGGCGATGAGGACAGTGCTATTGATCTGGCGCTAGTTTCACCTTCACTCACTACAGTGTGTAGATGGGGTGTCCTAGGACACCATGGCAGCGACCACCACCCGTGCAGCATATTGGTGGAGAAAGGCAGAACCAGGCAGCACAAGCTAAAGGTAAAGACGTTCCAGTATGACAGTACAGGGCAAGATGTGGTGAGTAAAATAAGACGTGACAAGCGCAGAACGTTTCAGGGCAGGAAAAAAAGCTGGGAGCAGCCACCGTGGTGGAGTTTCGAGGTGGAGAAGGCTTGGGTGGATAAGCGTAGTGCTGTAAGGAGATGGCAAAATGCCAAGAAGAACAGAGCTGGTCATCCTAGTCCCTGCTTGCACTTAGAAAGAGAGATGCACACAAAAGTAAGCTATTTCAAAAAACTGGTCAAGGTGGTTAAAAGCGAAAAATGGGCAGAGGTGTGTCAAAGAGTAAGCACAGACAAGTCACTGAAATTGTTCTGGCGACTACATAAAAGCATGAGTGGTGTAGTCAAGAATAAGAGCATTTCAGACTTCCAAGGTGCTGACCTCACCTGGCAGAGGACTGACGAGGACAAGGGCAAAGCCCTCTTTGAACGCTACCTTGAGCAGGGCAACCAGACAGACATGGGAGGCCGAAATCTGGCCAAGGAGGTCACCTCAGACAGATGCAAGGCCCAGAACACTTCGGAGGAAGACACAGTGACAGTGAAAGAAATCAAGGCTGTGCTTCGACGATCAAAAAACAGTGCTCCAGGTCCTGATGGCATAAGATACGACGACATAAATAGGTGTACCGACAATGAGCTAGAGAAACTAGCAGACATGTACAACAACAGTATAGGGAGTGCTAGCATCAAGGAGGAATGGTTACACAGCTATCTGATTCCCTTGCCGAAGCCTGACAAAGACCACAAAAAAATTCAGGGATATCGAATTATAACCATGCAGAATACAATAGGCAAGCTGCTGGAGAAGGTAATTGCCAGGAAAATATCAAGCCAACTAGAGAGGCAAGGTGTTTTCCCACCTACCCTGGGTGGGTACCGTCCAAAAAGAGAAACCTGGACCAATGCAGCAGTCTTTGCCCAGGATGTCTATGAAGGTTTCCACTCAGGCACTGAAACCGTTGCTGCAGCGATTGATCTTGAGGACGCATACAACAGAGTACCACTGGATTTTTTAATGTTTCAGCTTCTTGAACTAAACGTAAGTCCATTCCTCCTTAGTTGGATCGCTGCAGCCCTCTACCAACGGAAAGTAGTTTTTAGATGTGGCAGTTGGACTTCGGAACCAACAACAATATATCCTGGCCTACCACAGGGATCACCATTATCTCCGGTACTGTTCAACGCCTACACAGTGAGAATCACCAGTGAGCAGATCACTGGACCTGGCAGGACATTGTCGTATGCCGATGATGTTTTAGTGTATCGTCAGGGTAAGGATAGAGAGGAGGTTGCTGTGGAACTACAAACCGAACTCAATCGCATAAGTACTTGGTGTGATGAAGCTGGGGCAATGGTCAACCCAACAAAGGCAACAGTGACTTGGTTCTCGTTGAATAATCATATTGTCAACAATCCAACACCAACTGTAATGCTGTGTTCAGAGACGGTGGAAAGAACGCAGGCAATGAATTACCTGGGGATACGGTTTGATCGAAGCCTTGCTTATAATGTGCACATAGACCAGGTGATAACAAAGGCCAAGCGGGGTTTGGCAGCGATGCGGGTGATGGCGGCAGCAAACTGTGAGCAGCGCCATCTATGTCTTCTGTACGAGGGGCTGGTCATGTCTGTTTTGGAGTATGCAATGGCAATCCTGACTCTCAGCCATAAGCAGATAGAAAGGATGGAAAGGATACAGAATGAAGCTATGCGCATTATTCTTGGATGTACAAGAGATACAGCATGCAGGGCGATGCGCTACCTTCTTGATTTTCCAACCATTGAAGAGAGAATACAAGTTTGCAGGGCACGCGCCTACCTCAGAATTAACGCAAACACACAACATCCACTGCATAGTGAAATTAGGAAGGTGAAGGGCAGCAGGTTAAAAAGAGGACGGTCGTGGATGGGTCAAGCCGAAGACATTCTTCAACAGGTGTGTTCACTTGAGGACTTAGAACCTGGCGAGGAGTGGGTGCAAGTGCCAACAGACTTCTGCACATCCTTTTCAGTTTGCATCCAACTAGATAGAAAATGCAGACAAGAAAATCCGGCTGCTGTTGAGGCTGAAGTACAAGCGTTGATTTTCGAGAATTCGCTAGACGGTGACGCGGTCATCTACACAGATGGGTCGGTCGTCCGACATGTGAGAAGCTCATGGGCCTTTACAGCTCGGGCCGGAGGGAGAATTGTGAAGGAGGACTCTGGTGCTTTCACTGAAACCACAAGTAGCCTGACCATGGAAGTCATGGCAGTAAGTAAAGCAATAACATGGCTCGAGACACAGACATTCACTAGGGCTTGTTTCCTTAGCGACTCAATGAACATGATCAAGAGGATAGAGGAGGGGTCGATCCGAAGAGAATGGTTGCTGCCTCTGAAGCGGTCTCGGCTGGCAAAGATTAGTTTCATCTTCGTGCCAGGTCATGCGGGAGTACAAGGAAATGAGCGGGCTGACAAGCTCGCAGGTGAGGCTACTGTGGAGGGCGGACGCGCCATGGACCAGGCTGACATTCTGAATGCTCTACGAGAAGTGAGACTTTTGCGAGAACCAAGTGATGACTGTGAATCTACAACAATGGCCAGACTGCGGGAGCAGCAAATTAAAAGAGGGGTGGCCAAACAAGAACACTACGCAGGAAGCCAAAGAAGATTGATAAACCAACACAGAACTGGCGTCGTTAGCCGCTACACGCTGCGGGATTTGCTGAGGAGGGGATCCGAGCACTTATGGACTGAATGGTTCGATGTGCAACGAGGATGATCTGTCGACTAACTAACTAACTAACATAGCAACTTCAGGTATGGGGGGGGGGGGGAATAGAGCTGCAACTGCAGGTACTGGGGGGGGGGGGGGAGAGCTGCAACTTCACGTAGTGCTACTTCAGGTATGGGGTGGGGGGGGGGGGGGGAGGAAGATCTGCGAATTCAAAGAGCTACAATTTCCCATATGGAATAGGCGTGGAACTTCAAGAATGAAGATAGAAAGACACTTCACATACGCGGGTTGCGGTACAAATTCAAGTATGGGAAGCGAAGTACTACTTCAAGTATGGGGAATGAGCTAAAATTTCACATATAGGGAAAACGGTACAACTTCAAGTATGGGGAGAGAAATACAACTTAAAGTGTAAGAACAGAGCTACAATTTTAAGTATCAAGATAGGAGTACAACTTCAAGTATATAAGAATAGAGCTACAACTTCAGGTATTGAAAGAAAAGTACAACATCAATTATACATAGAGCTACAGCATTAAGTATAGAGACAGAAGTACAACTTCAAGAATGGAGACCAAAACTCAGCTTCAAGTGTCGAGGAGAGAAGTACAACTTTAAGAACGGTGGACAGAGCTATAACTTCAAGTATGGAGATGTAGATACAACATCAAGTATGTGGATATAAATAAACTCCAAGTATGTCCCATCTGTGTAAATGACTAAATTACCCGAAGAATAGTTCTTAGGTATCAAGGCCTTAAATTCTATAATTACCGACTTTTGTTGTCTACACAATGATGTAAAGACCATATGGAACCAGAAGAAGAGGCCGACCAAGTAAATGAAGGATAGAGGGAATAAGGGAGTCCGTGAGAATCTCGATATATGAAACCCTTGCCGAGAAACATCTTCTCCTCAAGGCACATTTGAATGACCCAAAGTCAACATAAAAAATAAGATGCCTTCAAGAACATTCAGAGAGTAGTGCAGCAGAAACTTCGGCACATGCGGGAATCCTGGCTGAGCAGCAAAGCTGATGAAATTCAAGGCTTTGCTGACAGACATGATAAGAAAACTTCTACGACTCACTGAAAGAGGTCTATGGTCCTACATCACCAGGCATAGTTCCCCTCCTCAGTGCAGATGGGGGAACATTGGTCACCGATAAGAAAGAAATCCTTCAGCGCTGGGCAGAACATTTCAGCAACATCTTAAATGCAACTTCCTTCTTCGATGATGAAACCATCAACTGCCTTCCTCAAGTTCCCATCAATGATACACTTGATGACCTGCCAACCATAGTGGAAGTAAACAAAGCCATCCAGCAACTCTCCAACGGCAAGGCACCTGGTCCGGACTCCATCCCGGCAGAGATATACAAGGCAGGTGGGCCGGTCCTAACAGAGCAGCTTCACCAAGTCTTTACAAACATATGGGTGAACGAGACCATGCCACAAGATTTCAAGGACGCGTCAATAGTCCACCTTTACAAACGAAAAGGAAACCGCCAATCCTGTGACAACCACCGAGGCATCTCTTTGCTTTCAATCGCAGGGAAGATACTCGCCAGAATTCTTCTCAATCGCCTCACGGCCCATCTCGATCAAGGTCTTCTTCCTGAGAGTCAATGTGGCTTCAGAAAAGAACGTGGAACTGTTGACATGATTTTCGCTGCAAGGCAGCTGCAAGAGAAATGTCAGGAACAGAACTGCGAAATGTTCTCCGCTTTCATTGACCTTACCAAGGCTTTTGATACAGTCAGCAGAGGACTGTGGAAGATTATGGCAAAATATGGCTGTCCACGAAAGTTTGTCCAAATAGTGCGGCTATTTCATGATGGCATGCAGGCAAGAGTACAGGAAAATGGTGAACTGTCTGAGCCCTTTCCTGTCACCAATGGAGTGAAGCAAGGATGTGTCCTGGCACCAACACTGTTCAGCCTCATGTTTTCAGCCATGCTGACGAATGCCTTCGAAAACAACGACATTGGAATAGACATCAACTACAGCATGGATGGAAAGTTATTCAATCTCAGAAGGCTGAAAGCTAAAACCAAAATTAACAGCGACACCGTCAGAGAGCTCCTGTTTGCTGATGATTGCGCTCTATACGCCAACTCAGAGGCGGACATGCAACATAATGTTTCAGCTTTCTCACATGCCTGTGCCAACTTTGGGCTCAATATCAATTTGGAGAAGACTGTAGTTATGTACCAGCCAGCTCCAGGGAATAATCACACTGTGCCGAATATCAAAGTGAATGGTCATAGTCTAAGTGTTGTGGACAAATTCACCTATCTTGGCAGCACTGTGTCACAAGCTGCCACAATTGATGATGAAGTGAATGCAAGAATCTCCAAGGCCAGCGCAGCCTTTGGCAGACTGTACAAGAATGTATGGGACAGAAATGGAATAAGCCTGCAAACAAAGCTGAAAGTCTACAAAGCAGTTGTATTATCCACACTGCTATATGCTTGTGAAACCTGGACTGTTTATCAGCGACACGCTAGGAAATTAAACCACTTCCACACAGTCTGCCTTAGGAAGTTACTGAAGATTAAATGGCAAGACAAGATCCCAGACACTGAAGTCCTAGAAAGAGCGTCCATGCCCAGTATCCACACTCTACTAATGAAGAATCAGATTCGCTGGGCTGGTCACTTGACTCGCATGCCAGATCACAGGCTCCCTAAACGAATTTTTTACGGCGAAGTTGCGTTGTGGTAAACGCTCCCAAGGCGGCCAGAGGAAACGCTTTAAAGACACTCTGAAAATCTCACTGAATGCTTTTGGAATTCATCATGACACCTGGGAGACTGCAGCCAGAGACCGAAATTCGTGGCGTGCATCATTACGCAAGGGTGCAGTCACTTGTGAGGCAACCAGGACTGCAAGAGCTGTGAAGAAAAGACAGAACAGAAAAACCACTGCAGGAAATCCTCCTCCAGAAACGTCAAGCATTCTTTGTCCACATTGTCAAAGAACATTTCGAGCCAAAATAGGCCTTATCAGCCATCTTAGAACTCACGGCTCCATACCTTTCAACCCCACTGGATGAAATGAATGGTCATCATCATTCTTGATGGACAAACAACATATGAAACCCATAAACGGGAAGTCTCCCGCTGTTTATTCTTCACCTTGATATCGCAAGGTTCAAGAGGAACAGGATTAAATGTCTTCACTCTCAATCCAGTTTAATGCATACTTGAACGGCCGTAACGCAATCTGTTGATATTTGTATCCATTCCCCACCAGATTCTATTTCTTCAATGTGATCTATGTTCCTGCCCCCCCTCCCCCCCCCGGTATGTTTCTTCAATGTGATCTATGTTCCTGCCCCCCACCTCCCTAGTATGTTTCTTCAATGTGATCTATATCGATGCAACCCCCTCTCCACCACCACGTAGTTATGCGGTCGAGCTGTGCTGTATGACGTTCTCTGGCAACCTACTCCCTGTCTCTGCCTGGCCATGAACTCAAACATCCCCGTCATGTGACAATATAAAATGACACAAAGTAGTGCAGCTTTACATAACAGAGTTAAGACACATACAGAACGTTGCGGCGATTAGCCTTCATCAGCAAACAAACACATTCACAAACACAACATACAGTCAAGGAGATCTCCTGTGACTACACTAGAAGGTGATGACAGGACGAGAGGAACAAATGCATGGAAAAATAGAAGCAATGAAGAGAAAATGAGAATTGAAAAAAATGTTCATTGAAAAGAATGTTAGTTGAAGAAAATGTTTAATAGAAAAAAATGTTAGTAGAGAAAAAAAAAAAACCTGTATACTTACCTCACGTACGGATCTGTAAGTAACTGAGAAAATCTCGGGTGTAGTTATATCCGGTGCTGGGTGTTACGGTTCAGTGAGCACATAGAAAGAAGGGGGCGGGGTAGGAGGCGTGTAAAATTGAAGGTGGTATTAACCGAGACCCCATTGTGTTATTGTAAGGGCGAGTCTTAAGGTTTAGGTGGACTGATGTGCGTGGACACGCGTACATACATAGACACACTTCAACAGACAAAATGCTAGTGTATGTGGACATATATAAAGTATATGCAAGAAGAGAGAGAGAGAGATAGAGAGAAAGGGAGAGAGAGAGGGAGAGAGAGAGAGAGGGAGAGAGTGAGGGAGAGAGAGATAGAGAGAAAGGGAGAGAGAGAGGGAGAGAGGGAGAGAGAGGGAGAGAGAGAGGGAGAGAGAGATAGAGAGAAAGGGAGAGAGAGAGGGGGAGAGGGAGAGGGTGAGAGAGAGAGGGAGAGGGTGAGAGAGAGAGGGAGAGCGAGACAGAGAGGGAGAGAGAGAGGGAGAGGGGAGAGAGCGAGAGAGAGAGCGCGAGAGGGGGAGGGCGAGAGAGAGATCAAGAGAGGGAGAGAGAGAGAGGGAGAGAGAGCGAGAGGGAGTGAGAGAGGGAGAGAGAGGGAGAGAGAGCAAGGGAGAGCGAGCGAGGGAGAGAGAGCGAGAGAGGGAGAGCGAGAGAGGGGGAGAGAGAGCGAGAGAGGGAGAGAGCGTGAGAGAGAGGGAGAGAGCGAGAGAGAGAGGGAGAGAGTGAAAGAGAGAGGGAGGGCGAGAGCGAGAGAGAGAGAGCGAGAGAGGAAAAGTGCCTGTGACATACCACATGAGGCATGCGGAGCGCGTCAGTCTACACGTACGTTGTGAATGTGTTTGTTTGCTGATGAAGGCTAACCGCCGCAACGTTCTGTATGTGTCTTAACTCTGTTATGTAAAGCTGCACAACTTTGCGTCATTTTATATTGTTTACACTTTCACAGCTTTACCGCAGTTCCACCTAATTTTATTCATATTTTCTCGTCATGTGACAGTATGTTACACAGTTAGACTTGCTGGACTGGATGTTGGCTGCATGTCCTTTACAGGACGACGCAATCATCCCCGGCATGTTTTGACTGTTTGTCATTTCTGGGCAGTTTTACGTTCAGTAGTTTGCCATTGCCTTCTGAACTACCGACGCTCATATCACTGTTTAAATAAAAATCAACACATGACGGTCTGCTTCTAACTCGATTTCAGCTGATTTCGAACCCCAAATGCGGGATTCTGAAACGAGTTCGCTACCCCTCAGCCACAGTCGTTGGCGCGCAGGATATGACGTGTTACACATTTCTAATCCTAATGTGGAAAATTCGCAACAACAAACAAAAGAGTTAACTAACATCCTTGTAATAATTTAATCCGCGGAATAACGATGCAACACAATCATTTGGTATTGGATTCAGAATGCCCTTAACAAACTGATCCCAGTGTATAATTAGTAATCAATGGGGGAAACGGTGAGAACAGTGTGGATGGCATTTCCAGTTGTGATTAGCACCGTATCGTAAGTGATATCCCTGCGCTGTCGAATACGCCCCTAGAAACGCCAAGTTTGGACTGGTATACAGTGTATTTAGATATTGATGTTCAGTGAGTGTTCTTAAGTTATTTAATTACTGAAGTACATGGTGTATTATATCGGGTCTGCTACTGTGAAAATTCAATGGTCAATGTCTGGATCCTAGTAGAGACTGCGTGCAATTCTACAAGAAATAGAAATAGGACAGTAAGGTAACAGTGAATGTGTGTGTGTGTGTGTGTGTGTGTGTGTGTGTGTGTGTGTGTGTGTGTGTGTGTGTGTGTGTCATCATCATCATGTGCCGTGCCGACTGGCGTAGGTGTTCTTGGCTCTCCACAGATCTCGGTCTTTGGTTTTCTGGATCACCTCTGCCGTTGATATTCCTCCATGCCACCGTCGCATTCCAGCCAGCTTCATTTCTCGTGACCTGCCTATGCCTCTCTTCCCCTCGAACTTTCTAGCTGTCACGATGTTCTCCAACACCTCTCTTCTCATCACATCACCAAAAAAGCTGTTTGTCTCTTTCTTATTGTTGTATATAATGTTCTAGTTTCATTAGTCTCTTTCAGGCATTCGTTGTTAGTTACTTTGGCAGGCCAAGGAATTCGCAACAATTGTCTAAGGAACCACATCTCTGTTTTCTCCAAGTTCTTCCTAATTTATTCATTTACATTACAAGATTCACAGCCATACAGCAAAACAAGTTCTACATAGCACTTCACCACTCTCTTTCTTAGATTCAATGACAGTGACTTATTGCATAAGATATGCTTCATTTTCTGAAATGCAGCCTTTGCTTGCCCTATTTTGCTCTTAATCTTTGTCGTGCATCTTGAGGCCAATGTTATAAATGTTCCTAGATATTTAAAACTATCCACTTGTAGAAGAATTTTCCCTCCTATCTCTATTTCACATTTGGGTGTCACCTGTTTCTTTAATATCACCATTGTTACTGTTTTCTTGATATTCAAGGAGAGTCCTTTCTTTGCACTTATATATATAAGTCTTCTTTCTACACCATTTGTGACTTACTTATTAACTTACCCTCGTACATTTACCTGCCATCCCACAGAACTATGTGATTTACTTATTGACTCATCCTCGTATACACACATACACACACACACGCACGCACACACACACACACACACACACACACACACACACATATGTAGTCACTTGTGAAGCAAACATGACTGCAAGAGCTGTGAAAAAATAAATAAGGCTGGACAAAAAACAAACAAAAAACCACTACAGGGGATCCTTCTCCTGGAACGTCAAGCATTCTTTGCCCACATTATCAAAGAACATTTCGAATCAAAATAGGCCTTGCCAGCCATCATTGAACTCACGGTTCCAAACATATATATATATATTTTATATATCCCAATGATGATGACCATTCATTTCATCCAGTGAGGTTGAAAGTTTGGAACCGTGAGTTCAATGATGGCTGGCAAGGCCTATTTTGATTCGAAATGTTCTTTGATAATGTGGGCAAAGAATGCTTGACGTTTCAGGAGAAGGATCCCCTGTAGTGTTTTTTTTTGTTTTTTGTCCAGCCTTATTTATTTTTTCACAGCTCTTGCAGTCATGTTTACTTCACAATGACTACACCTTGCGTAATGATGAACGCCACGAATGTTGGTCTTTGGCAGCAGTCTCCCAAGTGTCCAAAAGCTTTTAGTGAGATCTTCAGAGCGTCTTTAAAGCGTTTCCTCTGGCCGCCATGGCAGCTCACCGAAACAAATTTGTTTAGGGAGCCTGTGATCTGGCATGCGAGTCTAGTGACTAGCCCAGCTAATCTGATACTTCATTAGTGCAGTGTAGATACTAGGCATGGACGCTCTTTCTAGGACTTCAGTGTCTGGGATCTTGTTTCGCTATTTAATCTTCAATAGCTTCCTAAGGCAGACAGTGGGGAAGTGGTTTGATTTCCTGCCGTGTCACTGAGATAGCAGGAGATGGCAACATACTGGACGGATTAGCGGTAGCTGCTTGAGGACCCCTGCTACAATGGGAGACGAAGGCAGCAGAAGACGACCACGACGAGGACGAAATTTTATATAAGAGTGGGCGGTAATTA
The DNA here is from genome assembly GCA_014155875.1 of Cepaea nemoralis. Taxonomy (NCBI): domain Eukaryota; kingdom Metazoa; phylum Mollusca; class Gastropoda; order Stylommatophora; family Helicidae; genus Cepaea; species Cepaea nemoralis. Next base: position 16,733 of record JACEFZ010005738.1, read on the forward strand.
TATACACATCTATGTGGTTAAGCATGGTAGCCGATGGCGGTTAGCAAGACACTTCATAATGATGAAGAATATGAAACTTGAACTCGGACGTCCTAGCTTCCATTTCAATGTTGCATATCCTTTGATGACGTTGTGAACAACCCAAACTCCAGATTTAATATCTAGACAACTTTACGTTCAGTAGTTTGCCATTGCTTTCTTATCGAGTAGTTACTGAAGTCCAATTGACCGGTGTAGGGGGTGATCCCACGCCGTCAGTGCACCGGAAGTTTAAGAGCTAGAGCGCCCTTATATCGATCCCTTTAAATGTTGCATGTCCTTGCAGGACGTTTCAATTAACCCCAACACCAGGTTGATTTACTAGACAAGTTTACGTTCAGTAGTTTGCTGAACAACGCATACATGCCTTTGAATATAAATGTTACAGACGCGGTCTAAGAATATCTTGGATATAGAAAATAAACAATGCATCCGTACGACAAGATCTGTATGTTGAAGACGGTTGGCTGCTACAGCCGATAAAACAAAGAAAATTGAAATATTTTGGTTACTTGAAACGTCGTGAAATTTTGGAGAGAACAATAACGGAGGGGTATATGCCGGGAAGAAATGAAGAGGAAGATCAAAGAGAAGATAGGTGCAAGAAGTGGCGGATGATATCTAGATGTGTGTACGGGACGCTGGGCATCTTGCTTACGACCGAGAAGTTTTTTTTTTTTTACGGAAGCGATGCCATGTTCTGCAAAGGAAATGCTACTGAATGAATGAACGAACGAACGAACGAACTAATGAACGAATGAACGAATGAATGAATGAATGATTGAATGAATGAATGAGTTTGCCATTGCTCTCTGAACGAGAAGTCACCGTGGAAGCACAGCTGATTGATGTAGAGGGGCTGATCTCTTTACCCCACCCGCCTACAGCCTTAAATAATCAATTTAACCCTTCTAACCACGAGTTCAAACAAGCAGCCGTCTGGAACAAAGTGGGTTAAGTGAACCTCTCCGACTCACCGTCGCGTCGATACCAGCACGCTATAATCTCACTCGACTATGGCACAAGAAAACATCAATACACAGCTTGAGCTAAAAACAAAACATCTGGCAGATTGTTTACCACACCTGCACATGTTTTGACACCGACTTTGTGGGTGAGTTCTCCACGACGCACAGATTTCTCTAGTTAAATATAGATGTGGCAGCCGTACCGTTCGATGCCGCAGTGCAGAGTACAACATAGTCTCGAATAAAACCGTTGAGAATATAGCAAATATATAGCAAATCTGAGTGCGTTTATAGTGTCGCACATTATTGGTGATCCGGGGGTTTTCAATAGTTTGTTAACTGAAGTACATTGCTGCTCTCTCTCTCTCTCTCTCTCTCTCTCTCTCTCTCTCTCTCTCTCTCTCTCTCTCTCTCTCTCTCTCGCGCGCGCGCGCTATCTCTCTCTCTCTCTCGCTCTCTCTTCTCGCTCTCTCTCTGTGCCGGTGTCACCACATCTCTCTCTCTGTCTCTCTGATTCACTTAGATCTCTCTCTATCTCTCTCGCTCTCTCTCTCTCTGTGTGCCGGTGTCACCCAATCTCTGTCTCTGTCTCTGTGATTCACTTAGGTCTCTCTCTCTTTGCCGGTGTCACTCAATCTCTCGCTGATTCACTTATCTCTCTCTCTCTCTCTCTCTCTCTCTCAGATATATATATATATATATATATATATATATATATATATATATATATATATATATATATATATATATATATAAAGACGATGTGTGTATGTATGTATGTATGTGAGTCCGTTCTTTATGCGTTCGCGAACGGTCCATCCGATTGAGATGAAATTTTCTACACGTCTTCTTCTCATTTCAGTGCAACCAACTGTCATAGTTTTATCTATCAGCTATCAGCTATTACCTTACTAAAATTTAATTTTGTAATTACATGACTGAACATAAGAAAATATAAAACAAGGGACATAACTTTTAGTAGCATTGTTATATCTTAAGTTAAGTCCCCTGGCTATAGATAGATACATAGATAGATAGAGAGACAGACAGATCCCCGTCAGGGCCTGGGCGAAACCGGGCCGGGTCAAACAGACAGACAGACAGACAGTCGGGAACGGGAACTTATATGCCTACTTATATGAATTAAATGAGATGCTCCCCACCAGGGACTGGGTGAAGCCGGGCCGGGTCAGACAGACAGACAGACAGACAGACAGACAGACAGACAGACAGACAGACAGTCGGGAACGGGAACTTATATGACTACTTATATGAATTAAATGAGATGCTCCCCACCAGGGACTGGGTGAAGCCGGGCCGGGTCAGACAGACAGACAGACAGACAGATATACAGACAGACAGACAGACAGATAGTCGGGAACGGGAGCTTATATGACTACAAGTTTACTTTAGATAGATCTCTTCCAATCATATTTTCTACTATCAATCTATCTTTTCTTCTATTCTATCTATATTTTTAACGGGAACGGGCCGAACATACATAGATATATAGACAGACAGACAGACAGACAGGCAGGCAGGCAGGCAGGCAGGCAGGCAGACAGACAGACAGACAGACAGACAGACAGATAGATAGATAGATAGATAGATAGATAGATAGATAGATAGATAGATAGATAGATAGATCGGGAGCGGGAGCTTATATGACTACTTATATGAATTAAATGAGATGCTCCCCACCAGGGCCTGGGCGAAGTCGGGCCGGGTCGGACAGACAGACAGACAGACAGACAGACAGACAGATAGTCGGGAACGGGAGCTTATATGACTACTTATATGAATTAAATAAATGAGATGCTCCCCACCAGGGACTGGGTGAAGCCGGGTCGGGTCAGAGAGACAGACAAACAGATAGATAGATAGATCCCCGCCAGGGCCTGGGCGAAGCCGGGCCGGGTAATCTAGTATATATATATATATATATATATATATATATATATATATATATATATATATATATATATATATATATATATATATATATATATAACCTGCTGTTTCCTGATAAAATCTAGCGCTGCTATAGCCCCAACTTTCGCCCTATCAGAAGTAAGAAGTAAATTACGCTATTACGCGACTTAAGGCACATCGGGCACATGAAGGTAGAGCCATGTCGGTATAGATCAATCGCAGTCGGTGCATGATGTGCACTCCGTATCTGTCAGATATCTTTCTCTCACTCTCTCCACCCTTTCTTGCAGACACCATTCCACAAAGAAAACATATCTCTGACTTAAAAATTTCTCTATAACCTCGTATGCCAATGTCCATAATTCTCTCTCTCTCTCTCTCTCTCTCTCTCTCTCTCTCTCTCTCTCTCTCTCTCTCTCTCTCTCTCTCTCTCTCTCTCTCTCTTTCTCACCCTTTCTTGCAGACACCATTCCACAAAGAAAACATATCTCTGACTTAAAATTTCTCTCTAACCTTCGTATGCAATGTCCATAATTCTCTCTCTCTCTCTCTCTCTCTCTCTCTCTCTCTCTCTCTCTCTCTCTCTCTCTCTCACACACACACACACACACACACACACAGAAACACATACACAGACACTCACAGAAACGCATGCACAGACACACACACACAAAACACAGCATCACAAGAGTGGGCAATATAACGCAAGTCGCCTTTAATTTCCAGAACATTTTCTGGTATCTATTTGAAGCTGGGTCGACCAGGATCCCACGGCAAATTGTCACAAAACCCCCGCCTCGAGGGGGTTCGACCACTTGACCAACGGACCGGAAGGCCAGCGAGCTAGCCACTGCGCTACGGCGGCTCCCTGAAGAGAACTGCTGGAAGGAAACGTGTAGCACATGACCCTCTGTGGACAGCAATCACCTTCAAATGGACATATACTATCTGTGGCGGACTCAGTCATCATAATCATCTTGTGCCATGCTGATAAAGCTTTTGCGGTCATGTTTCGCCATCTCAGACGATCTGACGTTCTGCAAGTGAAAGCAAGAGGTTTTTTCTACTCTATCTAATGTATTTGTTGGTCAATGAAGGGAAGATGTAGGTCTTTGTTTGCTGGCGCTTGTGTAAAGTGTACTATAGTTTAGTTACAGCCGGCATAATCTAGGTCGACGTGACAGCATAATAGTGCACACTTCAAGAGAAGTCTATCATGTTCAAGGTTATTCAATCTGTGGACTCTTAAGTGTTTCTGGACACGTGACATCACCACGGGCGCCACGGTTGCACAGTGATTAGCGCAGTTATTTACCAAAACAATGGCTCTGGTTCAAGGTTAACCAGGTATCTAGCTAGCAGATGTTGGGCCAACAAAACAAAAATGCGACAGGAAACGAGTATTAGAATATAGTAAACTGCAATTACAATGGTCAAAAGTAAAGACTCGGGGTATTGCAAAACTATCTCAGTCATAATGTCTGATGGAAGGTGCCTTGAAAAGATTAGTACAAGAATCGCTATGGCACAGGTAACCTTTTGCTGACCAATAAAAAGATGTCAATTGCAACTTGAAAAAAGTATTGAATTGCTACATAGAACCTGTACTTCTGTATAGATGTGAAACGTGGACAACGAGTAGACAAGCTGAAAAAACATCCAGTAGCAGTGGAAACGCGGTTTCTGAGGATAATCGAAAGAATACCATGGACAGACAGAAAAACTAATGAGCAAGTCCTACAAGAAGCAAATGAAAACCGTATACTGATTAGAGAAATTAGGCAGTCAAAATTGTTTGGGGACGTTATGGGAAGAAATAATCACCAGAACTTGTTTAGGGACGTTATGGGAAGAAATAATCACCAGAACTTGTTTGGGGACGTTATGGGAAGAAATAATCACCAGAACTTGGTGACAACGGCAAGATAGAGGTGAAAAGAACAGGGGGAAGGCAGAATAGTAAATATCTGGAGGTTTGGCCACATGGCATGGTCGAGACAAGAGCACAAAACTGATCCACGACTCTGGTGATCGTGTGAGATGTCAAGACATGACCGCCCACGTTGATCGGCATGACACATGATGATGACTCCAAAAGTAGATTTGTCCCATGCTGACAAGTTTTAACGTTAAACGTTGTGGAGGGGAACAGCTGACCTTTAGTTGTGAAGCGTAATTCTCGAGGAACAGATTTTGGAACAAATAAATTCCCTACCGGTTTGCCAGACCAGTCGTTGGTTCATTACTGAAAAATAGCCATTAAAGCAGGTATAAACATCACAGCTGTGCAAATGATTTCAGAAAGTCTGGATGACTTAAACAATAACAAGAAACTTAAGGGAATAACTGGCGAAGGGGCCAAACGTTGAACGTTTATAGCAGTACGGCATTGGCAGAGGGATGGCGTTATTGTCAAGGCACCGAGAAATATTAGGCAGGTTTGTTCTGGGATGATGAAAGAGACCCACAGACAAATATCTAAGAAAGTACAGGCATATTTCTCACAGAACACATACTGCACTTGCAAGACATGACGTAAAACAACAGTACCGCAAGTACTCAATAAAGAAGAATAATATGTCGGAGGTTGTCTCTGACCTCTACTCACAACTCCGATGGTCTGATAGACATGATGTACAACCACAGAACTGCAAAAAAGGGGAAATTAACTCATCACTTGATATCATTTCCCTGGACTACGCTTCTGACAGCCTTGATTGGGAGTCTCTATAGGGATTGAAGAATCATTATCCAATTTCTCCAGAGCTCATTAGCTGGATACGACAACTAAAGAAAACATGCAATTAGTTTCTCGCAAAGGAAAACTAACCGAAGCATTGAAATTAATAACAGGAAAGAGAATGGCGCGGCAGGGGGAAATATAAAACAGGTTCGTTATCTATATCTTTACAGGTATGTCAGCATGGCGGAATGGATAAGGGCGCTCGCTCTTAAACACCCGGTGTGCTAATGCCGAGATAGCGGGTTCAACCCCTACAACAGTCAGCTGCACTGACTTGCTGACGTAAATTACAAGTACCTCAGAAGTCGCAGTATGTTCGCCTGATGGCGAGGGACACTGGTATTAGAGAAATATAATCCACATGGAAAAATTAGTCCAGCGCACTAAAGAAGTAACGCGTGTATGCACTAAGCTTGAGTTAAAAGCGAGCGAACGCACCAACAACAAAAATACCATTGCGGTACTTCTACGGACGTCCCAGTATTTGGCTCCTTTGCCAATTATTCTCTACAAGTCCTACTGGCTATGAGATGGATGGGCAACAATGAACCCCGGTGAACTCAGGCTAAGCAGCTTCGCAAGAGACTGGTCCCTTCCATCTCAAACTGGAAATCAAAGTAAAATTCAAGAATATTTATGCGAAAATACGAATTCTAGGTTCGGAAAGGTATCATCGTTATTATGTTATGTCATGCCGATAAGCCTGGGCATTGATGTTTCACCATCTCATCCGATGACCTGAGTCTTCGATCCGGTCGTAGTTCTTGTCCAGAATATGCCTTGTGGCCAAACCATTAAGATATTTATCGGTATGCTTCCCCTTTGCTCTTTTCCCATCAATTTTACCAGCTGTAACTAAATTTTCTAGTTTATACCTCTTGACAATAATCCAACAAATAAAAATGACTAATTCTAAGCCAAAATTTTTATAACCAATTTTCGGTTTGAATTCATTTCTTGTAGGATTTAGGAAAATTACAGAGAAAAGACAAATGTTTATTAACATTTTAAGCAATAAAATTATGGCTGCGGAAGTTAATGATTAATTAATCGATTAATCGTTAATTTTATTTGACAATTAATTTTTTTCTGTTAACGATTAATCGAAAACTTTTCTCCCATCACTTATACAAATGAATCGGATATCAAAAAATTTTCGGATATTTAAACATAGTGCTGCAAACACAATCGAGTTGCAAAATTGTACTGAGTCACCATTGTGTAAGCTGCAGCAAGATGTACCAATAAGATGGAACAGTATTTTTTATTATGCTACAGGCCAGAGGAGCATTAACTGTCTATATGTAAGATGAAAATAAGCAATACAAAGGTCCAAAACTGTCAGATTAGGATTGGGAGAAGATTTCGAAATATGTCAAAGTTTTGGACTTATTCTGTCAGACCACGGACCTGCTTGGCGGTTAAGATTGTTTCATGTAGCTGTGTATTGCCACTGCTATCATCGTTGACAAAGCATATGACTGTACACGATGATGATCCGAGCTACATAGCTAAATTTAAGGCAGCATCTTTTAATGACTTCAGTGAACGTATAGCTAATATGACAAGTATTGAAATACTACAGATTTCTACAGCACTTGATCCACGCTACAAAAGATGCAAAAGAACGAAATTGGTCACGTATTGAACAACAAATAGTAGTTGATGTTCATGATGAGCAGATGGAGACTGCTGCAACGAATGATACTGACATTGACAATGAAACTATATGTGAACCAAATGAAAAGCGTATTAAGTTAATGAAGTCTGAAATGGAAGAGAAAGTTGCTGAGTCGTTTGCCCCCCTACAAAGGTGGAAACTTAATGAACATTGATATCCAAAATTGGCATTCCGTGCCAAGACCATTCTGTACATACAGGCTACCTCACAGTTCCATGTGAACGATTGTTCAGCTCTGCTGGTTATTTTGTTAAGACGCGCTCGTCACTTGAACCAAATACTGTCAACATACTCGTCTGTTTGCATAGTTGGTTATTAGATGACATATGAACAAGACAATCCAGTGTTATTTCGATTTTACACAAATATGACTATAATGTGAGCTATGTGACTATAAATGTTTTGCTTTAATCGAAATTAACTATTAATTAATTGTTAATTTTTTCAAAAGTTAACTATTAAATTTAAATTAATCGGTCGCAGCTCTAAATAAAATTCATTCAAATTCTGGCTAGAAACATAGTGTACATTCTGACGAACCATACGCAAGTCTGTGACACAGTTTCATAATGTCACCCCAATCTCACGTACACGGGAAAAAAGGTGCCATATATAACACTTATTACCGTGTTATCTATTACAAACGCCAGATGCGCGGCTAATGTCACGTGTCTCGTCCCTACCAAAAGCACTCTGACGGTAATGACATAGGGTTGTCTGCGCGAGTCAAGAGTTTTCTGGCACTTGATAAATTAGAGAACTTGGATGAGCTGACAATTTTCCTTTCTTTACTGCTGTTGGTAAGATATACTGTTTGCTACGGCTGTTACTGCTGATTCTACTGTTGCTGTTACTACTAATAATACAGGGTGTATTTGTAACGACTGCAGTGTTTGAAAATATTGCCGGTCCAAGTTTTGTATTTACCTATTATGTTGCATGAACTTTACAGAGGGTGAATACAAAACTTGGACCGGCAATATTTTCAAACACTGCAGTCATTAAAAATACACCCTTTTTGCCCTGGTCACTATCAATATTATTATGGCGCATATATAACCGATGATACCTACTCGGAAACCATTAAAAAAAAACCTTGAACCGTTATGGCTGTAACACTGATAACTGGTGACATTACCACATGGACATTGCCCACAGCTGTTAGCTTACTGTTATCTATAACTTGTCCCCAAGCAGTTTCCTCCTACAGGTCTGCGATATGACAGGGCCATCACATGTTGCAGGCCTGCAGTCACGGATGAATAGGTGGTCAAGCTTTCCCTCAATTAGCAGGCGGCGAGTCCAGGTGTCTAACCCTCGTCCGAGTGCTCAGGACACCAGCGCAGCTACCTATAACTTCGCCAACAGGCCACCCTTTATTTTTATATACTTTATCTGTATTAGATGGTCGAGTTGGGGAAAAGGGGGGTGGGTGTGTGTGTAGAGAGCTGAGGCTGAAAGGTGGAGGTCTCCGCCTCAGGCACAGAAGGCACCGGTTCGATACCAGAATAGGCTGGGAATGATTCCAAGAACCACTGGTGCCTGATGGATATCACAACCCCCCCCCCCCGATCTCTTGGGTAGTGGGGTCGGGTACCTAGCCTTCTCGCTTAGTGGGGACAAACAGGCGGTCCCGTGTGCAAGTTATAAATGCTGCGGAAACTGAAAATATCAAAAGAGTAGGCCGTTATACCGCTGAGCTGGCAACATGATTAGGACAGGAAATCTACCAAAGGGTAAGACAGAGCCCGTTACCTTGGATGGAATCTGTCTAGAGGAAGTTAACTGTTCAAAAAGGCCTGCCCAAGTCGGACATACTGACCTGTGAGGTGCACAACCAGGTATGACGCACTCACACCGGAAGATGAACGAAGAGGAGGGAGAAGAAGATGATCAAGAGGTACAATCTACTGATCTCTACTGGGGAAGAGGCGCCCGTCATTAGCCAAGTCTAGTTGCAATTACCGGTCTGTCCAAATCTTTCACACGTGTACCCATATTTTTAACACATGTACCCATATTTTTGTCACGCGTACCCATATTTTTGACACGTGTACCCATAGTTTTGACACATGTACCCATATTTTTGACACATGTACCCACATATTGACACATGTATCCATATTTTTGACACGTGTACCCATAGTTTTGACACATGTACCCATATTTTTGACACATGTACCCACATATTGACACATGTACCCATATTTTTGACACATGTACCCACATATTGACACATGGACCCATATTTTTGACACATGTACCCATATTTTTGACACGTACACGCTCTCTACTGTTTCCCCTCTGCTCTACTTCTATGTCAGTAATGTTTTCTCATCTCATCTCATCTCATCCCATCTCATCTCATCCTATCATCTCATCTCATCCCATCATCTCATCTCATCTCATCCCATCATCTCATCTCATCCCATCATCTCATCTCATCTCATTCCATCATCTCATCTCATCTCATCCCATCTCATCATCTCATCTCATCATCTCATCTCATCTTATCTCATCATCTCATCCCATCATCTCATCTCATCCCATCATCTCATCTCATCCCATCTCATCCCATCATCTCATCTCATCATCTCATCTTATCTCATCATCTCATCCCATCTCATCTCATCCCATCATCTCATCCCATCATCTCATCTCATCTCATCTCATCATCTCATCTCGTCCCATCATCTCATCATGTTCCTCTTGTACCTTGCGGTGTCGAGGTGAAGTATAAACATCGGGAGAGTGCCCGATTATGGGCTTCATGTATCGATGTTCCCACGGATTGCGTCCATCGTTTACGTGGTAGGCCCCTTCCTTGGCTTCTCTCTGGTCTGTACATCATTGCTTGTTGTGGTATACTGTTAGTTGGTAACCTATCTGCATGGCCAAACCATTTGACTTGCTGCTTTCTAATAAAATCTACTGCAGCTACAACCCCCACCTTAGTCCTGATTTCTTCATTTATGATCTTATCTTTTCTTGATACATTCTTCTCGGGAATCTCTATTATTGTGATTTTTTTTTTCTTTCTGTCATTGTCCAGGTTTGGCATTGGTAACATAGAGTTGGTAGGAAGATTGTGTTGTAAAGTGCTTTCTTAGTAGTTATTGATACATGTTTGTTCTTTAGTATTGGTGCCATTTGTCCAATGAGTTGGTTTGCCTTATTGCATCTATTTTCGATCTCATCTTCTGATTTGCCATTTGATGATATTATGCTTCCTAGATACTTGAAACTCTTTACTTGTTTCAAGGGATGTTCGTTTAGGTGAATCGTTGTTGCTTTTTCTTCTTTAGTTACAGTGATTACCTCTATTTTGCTTGTGCTAATTTTCATGTTATGTTCCCTACACATTTTGTTTAGACTATTCATGTGGTCTTGTAATTCAGCTTCTGATTTTGCTAGTGGTGTTTGGTCGTCCGCAAACAGGCGTTCTCTAATGGTTAGATTTGCAGACGGTTCTTCTTCTGTGTTCTCGTTATGCGGTGTTCTTTTGGTCTCTGTTTGGCTGGTTTCTTTACATATGTTGTCTATATATGTTATGAACAAGAGAGAGGACAGGACACACCTTGTCGTACCCCGGATCTTATGATGATGATGAGGTATACTGTTGGTTGGTAATCTAGTTATATAGCCACACTATTTAACTTGCCATTTCCTGATAAAATAGGGGGCTATGTGGTCTCGGGGTATGGTGTCCGCCTCGAGAGATGGAGGTCCCGGGTTCAAGCCCCGGTGAGGACCGGGTTTTTTTTTTTTTTTTCACGTGGACTTCTAGTAAAAATTTCCCCTGGTCTCTGGATAGTGAGATCGGACGCCCGTGTGTATTGTTGCACACGTAAAAAATCCCTTGGCAGTTAGAAATCGAAAAAGAGTAGCCTGACGGGGCTGTCCGGGCAAAATTTCCTGTTAAAAATCTACCCAAAGTATTTCAGGATCCTCGCCGGTGCTACGGAGTTCGTGCACTGAGCTTTGTTTCTCCTGACTGACTGACTGACTGGCTGGCTGGCTGGCTGGCTGGCTGGCTGGCTGGCTGGCTGGCTGGCTGGCTGGCTGTCTGTCTGTCTGTCTGTCTGTCTGTCTGTCTGTCTGACCCGGCCCGGCATTGCCCAGCTCCTGGTGTGGAGCATCTAATTTAATTCATATAAGTAGTCATATAAGTTCCCGTTCCCGACTGTCTATCTGTCTGTCTATCTGTCTGTCTATCTGTCTGCCTGACCCTGCCCGGCTTCGCCCAGTCCCTGATGGGGAGCATCTAATTTAATTCATATAAGTAGTCATATAAGTTCTCGTTCCCGTTACCGACTGTCTGTCTGTCTGTCTGTCTGTCTGTCTGTCTTTCTGTCTTTCTTTCTGTCTGCATGTCTGACCCGGCCCAGCATCGCCCAAATCCTGGTGTGGAGCATCTCATTTAATTCATATAAGTAGTCATATAAGTTCTCGTTCCCGTTACCGACTATCTGTCTGTCTGTCTGTCTGTCTGTCTGTTTGTCTGACCCGGCCCGGCATTGCCCAGCTCCTGGTGTGGAGCATCTCATTTAATTCATATAAGTAGTCATATAAGTTCCCGTTCCCGACTGTCTATCTGTCTGTCTATCTGTCTGCCTGACCCTGCCCGGCTTCGCCCAGTCCCTGGTGGGGAGCATCTCATTTAATTCATATAAGTAGTCATATAAGTTCTCGTTTCCGTTACCGACTGTCTGTCTGTCTGTCTGTCTGTCTGACCCGGCCCGGCATCACCCAGCTCCTGGTGTGGAGCATCTCATTTAATTCATATAAGTAGTCATATAAGCTCCCGTTCCCGTTCCCGACTATCTATATGTCTGTCTGTCTGTCTGTCTGTCTATCTGTCTATCTGTCTGCCTGACCCTGCCCGGCTTCGCCCAGTCCCTGATGGGGAGCATCTCATTTAATTCATATAAGTTCTCGTTCCCGTTACCGACTGTCTGTCTGTCTGTCTGTCTGTCTGTCTGTCTGTCTGTCTGTCTGTCTGTCTGTCTTTCTGTCTGTCTGTCTGACCCGGCCCGGCATCGCCCAACTCCTGGTGTGGAGCATCTCATTTAATTCATATAAGTAGTCATATAAGCTCCCGTTCCCGTTCCCGACTATCTATCTGTCTGTCTGTCTGTCTATCTGTCTATCTGTCTGCCTGACCCTGCCCGGCTTCGCCCAGTCCCTGATGGGGAGCATCTCATTTAATTCATGTAAGTAGTCATATAAGTTCTCGTTCCCGTTACCGACTGTCTGTCTGTCTGTCTGTCTGTCTGTCTGTCTGTATTTCTGTCTGTCTGTCTGACCCGGCCCGGCATCGCCCAACTCCTGGTGTGGAGCATCTCATTTAATTCATATAAGTAGTCATATAAGCTCCCGTTCCCGTTCCCGACTATCTATCTATCTGTCTGTCTGTCTGTCTATCTGTCTGATCCGGCCCGGCTTCGCCCAGACCCTGATGGCGAGCATCTCATTTAATTCATATAAGTAGTCATATAAGTTCCCGTTCCCGACTGTCTGTCTGTCCGTCCCTCCCTCTCTGTCTGTCTGTCTGTCTAATCATTTATTGGTTGCAGTTAGAACAACCTTAGATAAACGAAGACCAACTTACAAAAAGCATTAGAAAGAGCACTTGAAAGATCTTTACATCTTCCCCAACAATTAACTTGGGTAAATGGAGCGGCGGCAGCAGCATCAGCAGAAGAAGGAAAAGGAGGAGTAGGAGCTGGGAGGAGGAAGAGGGAGGTGGAGAAGGGAGGAGTAGGAGGGAGGAAGAGATAGGCGGAGAGAGGAGGAGGAGGGAAGAGGAGGGAGGAGGAAGGAGGAGTAGGAGGGAGGAGGAGGGATTAGGAGGAGGAGAGAGAGGAGGAGGTAGGAGAAGGGAGGAGGAGGGAGGAGGAAGGAGGAGGAGGGGGAAGAGGAGGGAGGAGGAGGAGGAGGAAGGAGGAGGAGGAGTAGGGAGGAATAGGAGGGAGTAGGAGGAGGAGAGAGGAGGAGGAGGTAGGAGAAGGGAGGAGGAGGGAGGAGGAAGGATGAGGAGGCAGGAGGAGCGAGGAGGAGGAGGAGGGTAGGAGGAGGAGAGGGAGGGGAGGAGGAAGAGGGAGGAGGAAGAGGGAGGAGGAAGGAGAAGGAGGAGGAGGTAGAAGGAGGGAGGAGAAGAACGCAGGGGGAGGAGGAAGGAGATGGAGGAGCAGGAGGAGGAGGAGAGAGGAGGAGGAGGGAGGAGGCGGAGGGAGGAGGCGGAGGGAGGAGGTGGAGGGAGGAGGCGGAATGAGGAGGAGGGAGGAGGAAGAGGGAGAAGGATGAGGGAGGAGAAGGAGGGGAAGGATGAGGAGGGAGGAGGAGGAAGACGGAGGAGGGAGGTGGAGAGAGGAGGAGGGGGAGGAGGTAGGAGGAGAAGGAGGAGGGATGAGGGGGAGGACGTAGGAGGAGGAGGGAGTAGGAGGAGAGAGGAGGAGAAGGGAGGAGGAAGGAAGAGGAGTGATTAGGAAGGAGGGAGGAGGAAGAGGGAGAAGGAGGAGGGAGGAGAAGGAGGAGGGAGGAGGAGGGAGGAGGAGGGAGGAGGAGGAAGAGGGAGGAGGAGGAGGGATGTGGAGGGAGGAGGTAGAGGGAGGAGGAGAGAGGATGAGGAGGGAGGAGGAGAAGGGAGGAGGAGGGATGAGGAGGATGGAGGAGGAGAGGGAGGAGGAGGGAGGAGGAGGAGGGATTCGGAGTGAGGAGGAGGAGGGAGGAGGAGAGAGGATGAGGAGGGAGGAGGAGAAGGGAGGAGGAGGAGGGATGAGGAGGGAGGAGGAGAGGGATGAGGAGGAAGAGGAGAGGGAGGAGGAGGGAGGAATAAGAGGAGGAGGAGGTAGGTGGAGGAGGGAGACAAAGGGAGGAGAAGGAGGAGGAGGGAGTAGGAGGGATGAGGGGGAGGACGTAGGAGGAGGAGGAGGGAGGAGTAGGAGTAGGGAGGAATAGGAGGGAGGAGGAAGGATTAAGAGGAGGAGAGAGGAGGAGGAGGGAGGAGGAGGGAGGAGGTAGAGGGAGGAGGAGGGAGGAGGAGGAGGGATGTGGAGGAGGAGGAGGGAGGAGGTAGAGGGAGGAGGAGGGAGGAGGAAAGAGGATGAGGAGGAAGGAGGAGGAGGGATGAGGAGGAGGGAGGAGGAGAGGGATGAGGAGGAGGGAGGAGGAGAGGGAGGAGGAGGGATGAGGGGGAGGACGTAGAATTAGAAGGAGGAGGAGGAGGGAGTGGGAGGAGAGAGGAGGAGAAGGGAGGAGGAAGGAAGAGGAGTGATTAGGAGGAGGGCGAGGAGGTAGGAGGAAGAGGGAGGAGGTAGGAGGAAGAGGGAGGAGGAGGGAGGAGGAGGAAGGAGGAGGAGGGAGAGGGAGGAGGGGGGGGTAGGAGGAGGATTTTAACGCATATGCCTGTAGACAACTGCAGCGAAAAGGTGGGTCTGTCTATCTATCTGACCCGCGTGGCTTCGCCCAGCTCCTGGCGGGTAGCGTCTCATTAAATTCATACAATAAAAAAGTAACTTAAAAGAATGTCCTTCCACACACCATCCATTATTTTTAATGAAAACTCTTTCTAATCACCTGCATGACTACAGTAACTTCTGAAGCAAAAAAAGATGAGTTACAATGTTATGCATTGTGCATTATTTTTATTAAAAATTTGAAAATACCTTAAAGATTGTATCATTGTTTATTATAACTCATATGCCGGTACATAACTATGGACAAAGAGTTTATAAATCTTTGAAAACGATGCCACAATATGACTATAAGTTATACAGAAAAGTTATGCCCCTTGAAATAACTTTTACAGAGTTAAGTCCCCTGAGATATATGAAATTACAATGAAAAATGAAAAATGAAATAATATTGGGTAAGCAGCCGATTTCACACTAAAAAAATATAACAGTTGGCAGCTCTGGAATGAAAGGAAGACGTGTAGAAAATTTCATCTCAATCGGATGGGCCGTTCGCGAACAAATAAAGGACATACGGACATACAGACAGACAGACAGACAGACAGAGATCGCAATTTATATATAAGATAAGTGTTACAGAAGTGTATATTAAACATTCGTTCAATATAAGTGTTACAGACGTGTACTAAACATTTATTGGATATAAGTGTTACAGAAGTGTATTAAACATTTATTGGATATAAGTGTTACAGAAGTGTATTAAACATTTATTGGATATATGTGTTACAGAAGTGTATTAAACATTTATTGGATATATGTGTTACAGAAGTGTTACAGAAGTGTACTAAACATTCATTGGATATAAGTGTTACAGAAGCGTATTAAACATTTATTGAATATAAGTGTTACAAATGTGTATTAAACATTCATTGGATATAAGTGTTACAGAAGCGTATTAAACATTTATTGGATAAGTGTTACAAAAGTGTATTGAACATGGCGATAGCGTTTCGGACGCGATTCGTAATGCCGCTTACCCGCGTTCGAAACACAGCGGCGACCGATTTGGCAGCAGACCGTGTAGCGCTGGTATTAACGTGTTGGTATGGGAGCCGGTTGTTTATAAGGCAGTGCCAACTTCTGAGAGTAAAAAAACTTGTCAATACATCAACAACGGCAGTAATATGCTAGTGTTGACTGCAACGTCCTGTAGGGAATATGCAACTTAAAAAAAAAAATAAATTAAACATTCAATGGAAGGAAGGCATGTTTTTTTTTTCGTTCTCTCGCTTTGAATTCATGTGTAGTCAACACATGTGCAACTACTTTTAGTGCACTGATTTTTGTGTGTGGATTAGCTTTCCCTATTACCAGTGTCCCTCGCCATCCTTTGCAAGAACCAAGTGATGACTGTGAATCTACAACAATGGCCAGACTGCGAGAGCAGCAAATTAAAAGAGGGGTGGCCAAACAAGAACACTACGCAGGAAGCCAAAGAAGATTGATAAACCAACACAGAACTGGCGTCGTTAGCCGCTACAAGCTGCGGGATTTGCTGAGGAGGGGATCCGAGCACTTATGGACTGAATGGTCCGATGTGCAACGAGGATGATCTGTCGACTAACTAACTAACTAACTAACTAGTGTCCCTCGCCATCAGACGACCCACTCCGACTTTAGAGTAGTTGTAATTTACGTCCTCAATTCAAGGACGATAAGTCAACATTTTAGTCCAACTGACCAGTGTAGGGATTGAATCCGCTACCTCAGCATCAGCACACCGGAAGTTTAAGAGCGAGCGTCGTTATCCATTCGGCCATGGTGACCTCGAAACAAATATGTCCAACAAGATCTCAATATTGAAGGTATTAGGACATACACAACTAATGACAATGAAGTATGTGTGAGATGTAGGATGACAGGAGAGTCTGTCACAGCTAATGATTGATGAAGGCATGTGTACCGGCGAGGAGACAGCAGACGAGAACTGCAACTTAACTGGATTCAAGGTGAGATTTAAAAGAACTTACACACGACAACAGAGGTGAGTCATTTGGCTTACAATAGAGGGCAATTCGACAGACTGTTGTGTGTGTGTGTGTGTGTGTGTTGGGGGGTGGTGTGTGTGTGTATGTGTGTGTGTGTGTGGGAGGGGGGCACGGAATGTTTATATGTGTTTGTGTGTGAATTAATGGAGGAAGGGGTGCGGAGTGGCTTAGAGGTACGACGTCCACCCATGACTCATGCAAACCGGGTACACAGACCGGGTACACTACACAGACCGGATACACTACACAGACCGGATACACTACACAGACCGGATACACTACACAGACCGGACACACTACACAGACCGGACACACTACACAGACCGGATACACTACACAGACCGGATACACTACACAGACCGGACACACTACACAGACCGGATTCACTGCACAGACGGGTAAACTACACATAACAGTATAACATTACGAGTAAATATAACAAAATAAGAAATCCGCGGATGTTACACTCCCCCTGCCCTGATCCCGACTTAATGGGTCAGCAACCATAAGTTCAATGACGACCTCATACACTGTATGCCTGTCGTCAAATTGTTCTCCCCCAACTAGTTGTTACATCAGTCAACTAAATCATAAATGTCCCTTTAACTCTTCTGTCCCATACGGCTATTACTTTGCGGCCTTAGGCTAAATCTATTGTTATTGTATGTTACCACTGCGTAGAATTACAGTTAAAGTAAGTTGCATGTCCTTTACAAGACATCGCAATCAACCATAGCATTTAATGACTGACTGTAATTTTCAAGGCACATTTTAATTTCCGTAGTTAATCAATGCTTGTTGAACTGCCGACGCCCATACAATTGTGAAAATCAAGGCAAAGCGATTTGAACCCAAATCTTCTGCGGCTAATTTCGAACCATGCGTTCATTACCTAAGCATTAGAAACCGGCCGGCTTAGAACTCAATGAGTTATAAAGTTAACAGCTGAGTGGAGCTGAAAGAGTTACCCTCTTTAAACGACAGTACAAACTTCTCAACGCCACCACGACCTTCTCAACGCCGCCACGAGCTTCTACTCAACGCCTCCACGACCTTTTACTCAACGCCACCACGGACTTCTTCTCAACGCCAGCACGGACTTCTTCTCAACGCCACCACAACCTTCTTCTCAACGCCAATACGGACTTCTTCTCCACGCCAGTACGGAATGCTGAGTCGAAGCAACACTGCTGGCCTTATGCTAGATATGTCCAGATTCAGAGAAGCCAGCTCAGGACCGTTGAAGTGGGTAGTCACATATTTGTGGTCTGATTATACCGTGTCCACAATGGGTTGGGTGGCTATAAATGTGCCAAAATGACCGACTAAAGTATGCGCTGCCACACCTCTGGCAAACAATCATCTATGACTACTTATAGGTAACAGGCGACAATACGTTTGTAATAAGAAAGGATGCCCTCAAGACAAGAAACTGACAATCATCATCATCATCATGTGTCAGGCCGATAAACGTTACAGGTCATAGTTCGTCATCCCACGTGATCACAAGTCATGCGATCAGGTCCGTGTTCTTGTCGCGATAAAACCATGTAGCCAAGATGACCAAGTATTTTTTCTCTTTGCCCTCTCTTTGCTGTTTATCCATACAGTTTGCCAGTTGTCACTTAGTTTTCTAGTTTATTTCGCTACATAACGTGTCCAAAAATCTGTGTTATCTACGTCTAATTTCTCAAATCAAACAACGGGGTTCATATTTATCTTTTTGTCCGGTCATGATATTCATTGAATTTCTCCCAGAAACCACATTTCCAATTCCTTCAGATGTTTCTCGGTCTGTCTGCTAATTTCCTATGTATCACACGCATACAACAGTATGATTTCTGTATAGCATTTCAACACTCTTGTTCTCACTGCATTTGAAGAAACGGATAATATATAAACAAAAACTTGACAACACCTACAGATCGGACGATTATAGGAAGCAGCACTGGAAGTCCCTTAGGGAGCAGCCACAGGTAGTGGGAAGTCAACTGTGGACCAAAATATACTTGACACGTTAGCCATTTCGAAATCCCAGCACCAGATCATAGCTAAATATCGCATCTATAATATGACCCGAACAGATCATGGCTAAATGAGCATCTATAGTATGATCCGAACAGATCATGGCTAAATGAGCATCTATAGTATGATCCGAACAGATCATGGCTAAATGAGCATCTATAATATGACCCGAACAGATCATGGAAAGAGCTGCAGGAGATAGCAAAATATAGGAACTCTTCGTGTGGGTTGGTTTGGGTTTATGTCCAATGGTGCTTAAAAAAAGGGGGGGGGAGAGAGAGAAAGAAGAAGAAGAAGAAGAAGAAGAAGAAGAAGAAGAAGAAGAAGAAGAAGAAGAAGAAGAAGAAGAAGAAGAAGAAGAAGAAGAAGAAGAAGAAGAAGAAGACGAAGAAGAAGAAGAAGATGCAAATGGAGGACACGTACGTGTGTAAACAAATCGTTCTGAATAAGACAATGAGAATAAAATGTTAACGTCAGTTTGGGTCTGTCAAGACAATGGCGAATTCGTATCTCAAGAACCATTTGTTAAGTTACCCGAAAAACACCAACGAAAGCATCATATAAAATGTCCCAAAAAAATATAAATAAATGGCGGTTGAAAAGATTTTTATTCATAATCACCGTCGAGATTTATCGCAGAGGGG